>OZ024865.1:9870523-10010523 GCA_964017155.1 Oasisia sp. SBJ-2009 | reverse complement strand
TAAGAAACCATTTCTTCATCTGGGTTTCACACTAGGATTGAACCAGCAAATCCCACGCCTATGGGCATTCGATACCCTGACATTATAGCATGGAAAGGGAACACTTGTGAGATCATCGATACCAGGATTTGGGCCGACAATTTCGTTATCAATGAAGCCCACAGTTGTATTTCACCAACCCGTCATTAATAAATGGAAAGAGAATGTATCACTCAAAATCCTGACCTGCTGGGATAAATATGAATTCCGAATTGGAACCAGCATATTGGATTTAATCTAGATTGATTCCGCTAGCAAAAGTTGTGGTATTGCGAAATAGAAGAAATCGACGAAATCGACTAAGTACAAGAAACCAACATGAAATCCACGAAAACGACTAAGTCCTACGAGAAATGTGTACGTTATTACATTATCAGGCGAAAGTTATTACATTATCAGGCAAGAGGAGTTTATTACATTATCGGTTGAAAATTATTACATTATCGGTTAGCAAGTTTATTACATTATCGGTTGATGTTATTACATTATAGGGTGGTTATTACATTATCGGTTGATTTTATTACATTATCGGGTAGTTATTACATTACCGGGCGATTATTACATTATCGGTTGTAACAAGTACAGTATGACAGGCATACCAGTAGGTTCAGTGCTATGATGTATCTGCAGTGCAATGACGCATGTTAGGCAGTGTAGTGTAGTGTAGTGTAGTTGGCGTGGTGATGTTTAGCTTTTTTTCTTACATGACCCTGCGAATGCAGAAAAGCGTGCTCAGTTTGGTAAATATTGAGGGGCAGTGCACATGCATGCATTTTAAGAGAGCCTGATATGTTTTTTTGACGAAATGTTATCAGTATATCAGTGACATGACTACAGTGACTGTATTACAATTTAAAAAAATTATCAGGTCCAGTTTCCTTATAATCTGACAAAACGTTAACATGGCCGCCAATGGGATTATCAACAGTGTTCTATGCACTTAACCGACTCTCGCTCGGGTGCGTAACTTCGCGGAGAGGAGTCGTTTAATATCGCTTAATTAACCGACTGTCTGTCGACTGCGGAACTACGCCGAGAAGACAGTCTGGTGACTGCCGATTGTTGCATATTATCCGTGTGGTGCTAAACAGTGCTGCCATCTCACGGATACTGATTAATCCTGCCGTAATTCCTATTTTTTAAACAACTGCAAATTTGTATTTCTATATATTGTTGTGTTAGTGTAGGTTTAATTTTGAATAGTTTATATAATACAGCATTACCTGATAAAAAAGTATCGTTATTTTATTTATTATTTCAAATTCGGCATCGGAACCAATCAGTATATAGATCTACCCTTGTCTGGGTAGTTGTAACCTGGCGGTTACAACTGCAGCAGCAACTCACTCCCTCCAAATACACGCAATCACGCACGCACACGCGCGTGCACGCACACACACAAACACACACAAACCAATATACCAATATGTATGTATGTATGTATGTATGTATGTATGTATGTATGTATGTATGTATGTGTGTGTGTATGTATGTATGTATGTATGTATGTATGTATGTATGTATGTATGTATGTATGTGTGTATGTATGTATGTATGTGTGTATGTATGTATGTATGTGTGTGTGTGTATGTATGTATGTATGTATGTATGTATGTATGTATGTATGTATGTATGTATGTATGTATGCATGCATGCATGTATGTATGTAATTGCATGCATGCATGCATATATGCATGTATGCACATATACATATGTATGCATGCAATGTTTAATCTATCTTTGTCAGCGAGATGCTACGTTTAGGACTAGGTGTTTTACAACAGGGGGGTGATCCTCTTTTCAATGCTCAACGGCTATTTACCGTTCGACGAGTCGAGAATCGGCGATATGCAAGAGCGCATGCGCACGCAACGATTCACATTTGTCCGTGGTTTATCGCATGGTAAGTGACAGAAGTCTGTTAAGAATATCACGATTACATATCAAAGCAGTTACGGGCCCTACTAGTGTACTTATAATCCCATATGTTAGTGTTGCTGGCGCCAATGTTAGTTTGAATGCACCTTGCTCTTAGTATAAAATATACAACACGACACGACACGACACGACACGACACGACACGACACGACACGACACGACACGACACGACACGACACGACACGACACGACACGACACGACACGACACGACACGACACGACACGACACGACACGACACGACACGACACGACACGACACGACACGACACGACACGACACGACACGACACGACACGACACGACACGACACGACACGACACGACACGACACGATACAGCAAAACTTTATTGTCCCGGACCGGGAAATTCTTTTGCAGCGCTCGTCAAAAGAAATACAAAAATAGATCAGTATAAAAATACAGATAAGTTAATTATTAAAAGAGTATGTAAACATTAATCATAATGAAATACAATACTACAATCTAAAATATAATCAGAAAATAAATATACTTCTAGAGAACGTTAAGTTAAAATATTCAATACGCTTTACATAATGTATATATATATATATATATATATATATATATATATATATATATATATATATATATATATATATATATATATATATATATTTGTATGGAGTCCTTATTTTGAAACTCGCTGTGTCTGTCGACAGAAGCTCGTCTCCTGCTCCGCTCCATTATGAGGTGGGATCCGCTCAAACGTCCAACCGTCGAAATTATCGAGATTACGCCGTGGGTGACTGGGAAGAAATTGCACCCTGGAGAGCGTCTCTACAGGGAACAGGTGGGGCACTAAATGACGTGGCACACTGATGAACGTATGTCGAGTTATAGCTACCTTATAATAGTAATAATAATAAAAGCATTCATGCTCTAAACATAATAGCAGACTTCCCTTTACCAATTACTGCTCGGTCAATTCTAAACAGAGGAACTGACACCTTCCAAAGGGAAGGTGTCAGTTTAAATAAATGAAAACAAATTGGTAGGCAGCAAACCTTCAACATGCATGTTGTCATAAGAACGTAATATTAAAATGAACCATAAGAGCTATCACTTTCGCTTTGACACTGAGAAACAAGACCTCAATACCGAGATACAAGCATAAGTAATGTTGATTGTCCCCAATGGAAAATTCATTCTGTGCGGTCGACATTCACATCAAGTGCATCGTAAAGAGCTAATTCTACAAAAACCAGTTTAATTCATAGAAATAAATACAATAACATATATTGTAGAAAATGGTATATTTTTATAGATACCTAAAATGATTTCGTTAAAATAAAAGTAAACTTTGTAATTAACCTTTGGAAGGTGTCAGTTCCTCTGTTTGGTAATTTGTAACGGGAAGTCTGCTGACCAGGACATGGGAAAGTTAAACAATGTAAAATGGAGATGCACTTGTCGTCGGTCAGATGGAGAACAGGGTGTTCCGCAAGAACACTCTCAGTAGCGGCCTCCACTGCCACCGGTCAGTGTCGTCCGACGACCGGGTCTCACAGATGATCAAGACGACCGCCACAGTGACGTTCTACGGGCACCACCAGGGCGCCGTCGTCCTGAAGAGCCGGAGACCAAGCCGAGGTAATGCAATGCGGTGCGTTGCGTTGCGTTGCGTTGCGTTGCGTTGCGTTGCGTTGCGTTGCGTTGCGTTGCGTTGCGTTGCGTTGCGTTGCGTTGCGTTGCGTTGCGTTGCGTTGCGTTGCGTTGCGGTGCGGTGCGGTGCGGTGCGGTGCGGTGCGGTGCGGTGCGGTGCGGTGCGGTGCGGTGCGGTGCGGTGCGGTGCGGTGCGGTGCGGTGCGGTGCGGTGCGGTGCGGTGCGGTGCGGTGCGGTGCGGTGCGGTGCGGTGCGGTGCGGTGCGGTGCGGTGCGGTGCGGTGCGATGCGATGCGATGTGAAGTGACGTGATGCCACGTAATGTCATGCGAATCGACGCGAATAGACGCGATGATGCGATGCGACGCGACGCGACGCGACGCGACGCGACGCGACGCGACGCGACGCGACGCGACGCGACGCGACGCGACGCGACGCGACGCGACGCGACGCGACGCGACGCGACGCGACGCGACGCGACGCGACGCGACGCGACGCGACGCGACGCGACGCGATGCAATGCAATGCAAAATACTATAAAATACTGTAGAATAGTACTGTGGTGTTGTGTATCCGTATTATTGTACTTTTATTTATTTACAAAGTCCGTTATCTTTCTCTTCCTTGCCTCCGTTACAGAGCCGCGACTCCACGGCGGATACAGCCGATTTCCACCGAAGTTGATCGAGCGAGCCCAGCGTTTGTCCCACGCCATACACATGCAGCAACGCAGTCTCCGACAGTGTTCGCTCGAGCAAGACTCTGGCGGCGGCTCCGCTCGGCCTCTAGACGGCGGCGGGCCCGTGGGCCAGTCCTTGGGCCAGTCCTTGGGCCAGTCCTTGGGCCAGTCCGCCAGCCAGTCCTTGGGCCAGTCCGCCAGCCAGAACGTCGCCGTCGACGGCAGCGGGCGCAGGGTGAGCAGGGACGTGTCGGCGTCGCACATCGTCTACGAGGGATCCGACGGCTGTCTGTACACTGTCGTCGACCAGAACGACGTGGTACCGAAGAAACGTGGCGAGTGGCCCGTTCACGCCGAACGGACGCACACTGGGTAAACGAAAATGACGATTTTAATTACGACATAGGTTTACGTCTATCCTATTATATCTATTAGTATTACAGCAAAGCTTTAATTCTGTTCCTCGCGTATTGCGACATTTTTGTTAATACTAGAATCAATATGTTGATGGTATTTGGACTATCAAACTGTTTATATGGATTGGCTACTTGGTCGGTATTGTGCATGTGTGTAGTTTTGTACCACTCTTTGCAATGTGTCTTGTTTCTTCAGGTTTTGTTGTATTGTGAGCTCCTGCGGTTTGGCGGAATTGTTCTGAGAAAGGCTGAGTAGTTGAATGAGACCTCATATGTTCATGACATTGTAATCATTATATATATATATATATATATATATATATATACATTCACATATATATTCCATATATATATATATATATATATATATATATATATATATATATATATATATAATATATATATATATTATATATATATATATATATATATATATATATATTCGCCAAGCCGCAGGAGCTCACAATACAACAAAACCTAAAGAAACAAGACACAATGCATATCCACACGCCGACGTCACATGTGTCTGTCCCGTCAGTAGGCCTAGCGGCGAGGCGGAGGAATTAAGCAATGTCGCCCGAACGACCTCTGTCGAGTTGACCGAATTGTCTCAGACCCGTCGTCTACCCCCACGGTTCCCGTCGACCGGCTCCACCGTGTCCGCGTACGGTCTACGCGGCAACAAGCTCCTGACGACGATACACGACCCGAACTGCGGCCAGGTCCGGCGACGTCTGACGGTCGACGCGCCCGTCTACTCGCGGGAGGCCGCCACTGGGTCGCTTGTCAGAGGCCAGGCGAAGGCGATGAGCCAACGAAGAGAGAAGGTTTGTTCATGTGCGGGACAGGGCACGCAAGTGATTCTCGTTTCCGGTCCATTTTGATTTTGAGCGACACTCCACTAGAGTATGCACCACAACTGGTCCCCATTTCGTTGTCCGTGAGCGTGTTCAGTGTCAAAATTACTGCAACACATTGAACATAATAACTTATATGCATAATAGTCCTACTGTCTTGGTGAGTTGTTACTGGATGGAAACGTATACAATTTACAATGGACGTTTCTGCTGTGACAGTTACGTCCGTAGGCGAAAGAATACAAAGCTCGTTCAAATCGTTGGGGACCGGATCATGAATGAAAAGGGCAAAATAGCATAAAACTACATGACGGCAGACGAGACTTGTGGGACTCTATTGGTGTGTGATTTGGTAGGTTGGGTCGGGCGCTTCCTTGTCCACTTGCCATCTAGAGTTAACTGCCTGGATGGCAATCTTATTAAATGTGATTTCCAAGACTAGTATGCCATCTGTCGAATGGACGTGTTGCATTCACAAGTCACACAACTAACAATCAACGAACCCTCCCCGTTTCGCTAACACCGGCGTGCACACGTCTTACCTGCCAAACTTGAAAAGTGAAGTAGACATGATGGAAGCGGATACTCAACTCCGTGTAACAATCATCATATATTTGTTCCAATAACAACAGGCTTACAATGAACTATTCAACAGATGTCGCTGTAGCGACGACACCACACTGTGGTTGGCAGGTCTAAGCGCGATATCGCCGGTTAATTGTGGACACGGTGAACAGTCGACAGTTTTCGTACATATTTTTGCTAGCCGAGAGGTCCCGTATTAATTTTAAACAGTATCGAATTGATTAGGCAAGAATCAGTATTTAATCTCAGAAAGAACACCCAAATGCATTCTTATCTTTCACTCCGAAAGAGGGCGAGACTGAGACTGAGGCGCTCCTCTTTCAACTGGCAGAGAAGTAGTAATATGAACAAAACTGTTCGCATTTTATTCGGTTTCTACAACCCCTGGCGATCTTTCGCTCTTTGACGTACACAACTTATATTTCACACATCTTATATACATTATACACACGTTACGTTATGAAATGGAATCAATGAAATTCTTCTAACGAATGAAATTCACAAAACTAACTCGCAAAATACTCGACGGCAACTCGATATCATCGGCGGTGGCTATGCGTAGCTCAGCGATTATCGTAACAACTGTATGTGATCGCGGCGTCGCTACACAAATGAGCCTCCACAAATTCCGATTAATTGAAAACGGTTCTATCCTCACTCTAAGCTAACCCCAAACTAACCCTAAACCCTAACCGCACACTGCTAATAATCGACGCCTCGACACGATTATCGAAACAACAGTCATCACTAAGCTACGCATCGTTACTGTCGAGTTTTGCGCGAGTTTGTATTGTGGAATTAAACGTATTTGTTTCGGAAATGAAAGTGGATTTATTTTGTAACCTAGTGTGTATGTATACAAGATATGTGCGCAGACGTTTGGCAGGTCTAGGTGGTATTTTTCTTGAAAGTTCAGAAAAGAAAGTGAAAGATCGCCCAATCGCTTTCGTTTTCAGATGTTGCTGTGCAACCACTGTCTACACTATAAGGTGCTGGGCTACGACCACCCCTTATACAACTAACGCCCAGTGCCAACCAGTTTACCTTTCGGAAATCCGATTTCGCAGCTGGTATGTACACCATAACGGCTACGGTTCTCGGGCAGCAATTCATCACCTAATCAATTGCCTTCCGTTACGACATTGGATCTCGTTTTACTGGCAGCAATCTCGCCCTCTGTCGGTAGTCCTCTTAGATTATGTTTAACAACACAGTGCCCTGTTACTGTACGTATGGTTCATTTGGGGAAGTTTGGCCAATGTCACTTAAATATATTAATCTCAACACTACGTGTTCAATGGTAAGTCATCGTTGTCTACACGTCACAATTGTTTTTGTATATATATATATATATATAGAAAACGTGTTTCTTACAAGGAATTAATACATTCAGGCTAGCTTTGTCGTTGAGTATAGCTCACTAAAGCACGTGTGTCCGTGAGTAAGCTATTGCTGATTTACTTCAGGTAACGTTGCCGGAAATCCAGGAGAACAACATGACAATTCCTGCGAACTTCACACAACAGTTATCGCTTCACTACCGACGCTACGCACGCAAGCCAAGCCAGGGAGACGATGAATCGTGCGAGCGGCGATCCTCCGATCAAGCTAACCCGTCGTGCGAGACGTCAGTGCCGAGTCTGGTCCCGCTGGTGAACAGCTCCGTGTCGACGACGAAGCATTTTGACATGGCGACATTGTCCATGACCCGGAAACAAGAGAACGGGTACACGGAGACGTGTGTGCCGGATAATCTGCCACCCGTGTTCAATAACATGTTCCCGAAGTGGAAGAAAGCGTGCCGGAAGTAGCGAGGAAAAGGAGCGCCGATAGCGTCTCCATTGAACTCGAAACAAAACGTTTCAATATCCCAAGGGTGTTTCCATCGGGGTTTTCCTGTGGAATTGGCGTAGCTTGTTGTTCCACGGGGGTGGCATATTCGCGTGCTGCTAAGTATTGTAATTATATATCTATATAACTATATAATTCACATTTTGTTAATAGGGCACGCGAGTGATTCTCATTTCCAGTTCGTTTTGACCGATACTTAACGAGAACACACACAACTGGGCCCTCTTTGTTATCCGTAAGTGTATATTCAAACTCAAAACTACTGCAAACTATTTTTGAAAATAATAATATATCGGCACAACGTCCGTATGCGCAAGAACGCGTAGCTCGTTCGAGTCGTTGGGACCGGATCATGAATGAAAATGGCAAAATAGCATAAAATGATATGGCGGCAGACGAGACTTACGTGCCCTGTTACTACGCCTTGCTTATGCATGTTCCAGTGTAAATTTAAATGAGTTTACATTGTTACTACCTGTTTGGTCTCCTAAGTTCAACCATAATAATTCACAACAAGGATGACATGGTTAGGAAGACAACTAATGACGAGATTATCAACAAACAAGTAAATGGCCACTGATAACTAATTGCGCTATGCTGAACTGTGGAATGCTAAATTATATTTCAATGGTTCGCTCTGTTGCTGATGGCAACAGTCGCTCTGTTGCTGATGGCAACAGTTTGTTAGGAGTGTCGGTTCCCGACTATTGTACATATTTGTGTATCTGTAACGGGTGTGGCAGTTTGTTTAAATACCCCTCGAGGCGGGAAAAATATTTTCTCGAATGCGACTTATGTGAAGCAAAATATAAGAAACAACTGACCTAGGTGCATTGGGTTTGGTATAGTTACAGCAGACTTCACATCTGACACACGCACACATACAAACACACGCACACACACACCAAAGCAAACACACACCAAAGCAAACACACACCAAAGCAAACACACACACACACACACACACACACACACACACACACACACACACACACACACACACACACCGAGACAAACACATGGACACATACACGCACATCTGATCATAGTAACCACTATGTACGAGAGACGTAATATGAGCATGAATATATATATATATTATAATTATATATTTATATATACATACATATGTATGTGTATATAATTTAAATCTATTCATGCTCATATTAGGTCTCATTCAACTATAGTCAGCCGTTTCCGAACGTATTCGTCAAGCCGACGTTTATTGCCGGTACTGAGGGTGGCGTGGTCACTGCCAGAGTGCTGGTCGTCCTCCGTGGAATGTCGTGCTAGGTGGTGCATGGAGACGGAATACGTGATTTTCTGGACAACGATGACCACCGCGGTTGTGAGAAGATAGACAGGACTGGACCCACACGACTCCCCCAGACAACCACGCACACCCAACCAGGAACCACATCCATCTGTCACCTTTTCTGTCATGCCAAAAGCCATTTGTTGTAACATTCTTTGGGACAACTGAAACTGTATACGTGTAACTATGCGATGTGAGACAGTGAAGCAGACGGGGCCCACCAGGATCCAACGGAAGTCCAGTAGGTTTGCCAGAGTGCAGACTGTCGTAGCTATTACCGAAAGCATCGCCGACATTTTAGGGAGACTTGACAGGTTGCTCGAGGGTCCAAACGAATCACCAGAAACTAGAGGTGATGCCGGCAGGTGCTTCTAGGCGCAAATGAGTCTGCAGTTAAATGCATCATACATTATTATATATAATTATGCAAAAACTGACATTGGTATTAGGGTTAGGGATTTCATAAAATTATGCGTGAAATGATATTGTCAAAACACTACAAACTTTATTGTAATATAATTTAACTTACTTTCGAGCTTAATTGTAGAAGATGAGTTCGACGTTTCGACAAGTCATCTACGGGCCTTGTTCACGTACTGGTGTCACGTGTGTTGCGTCAGATTAAGGGAACACACGTGAATAAGGCCCGTAGATGACGGGTCGAAACGTCGTACTCATCTTCTACAATTAAGCTCCAAAGTAAGTTATAAATTATACTACAATAAACCATTCTTGGAGCCATGAACAATATATTCAATACTATAAACTTTATTTGGCTTCTGCTGTGTTGGCATGTCATTCCTTCTGTCCCAACCTGCTCTTGGTGTCATCGGCCTCCAGTTGGTCTAAGCCACTGCATAGTTTGTGAATGGAACTGTCCAGCTTTGTAATGGAACTGTCCTCTTTGTTAATCGAACTGTCCACTGTGTTAATGGAACTGTCCACTTTGTTAATCGAACTGTCCAGCTTTTTAATGGAACTGTCCAGCCTGTTAATGGAACTGTCCAGATGCTCTCCACCTTAGGTTGTACCATCCTTTGAGTTCTTCTCATCTAACTTCTTCACAAGTTCGTCCAACTTGTCTATATCTTTCAATGACACTTGTCCTGAACCCCGTTGTGCTGGCTTGGCCTGAAAACAATCATAGTGGAATATTGACAGATACTTTTCAGGGCAATTTTATGATTACATCAAATGATTACGTTTGTTTGATATATATATTATACGAAATTTTGAATTGCAACAAATTACTGACCACAAATGAGTTAGCTATGTAATGGTATCATCACTGGGATACTCCAATCCTTTTTGATGTTCCTTTCAAAAGAGCACATAAAATGTAGGCAATTTTGATTACATGATCATGTTAAATGATTTAAAATATATATACAGTAAATTATTTACATGCAAACTTATTATTTTATGTTTCTGACGCAGTATGATGCACATACCAATCATTCTTTCAGTTACAAACTGACATGTGGTACAAAATACAAACCTCATTGTAATTGTATTTGAAGTGGACCCCATTTTGGGCATTGCTTGGCTAGACTATCTCTTTTGCAGTGGGCCTCTAGACTCTATTGTCTTTATATTTTTGATATTGCAAGGCTAATTGTAATGTTTTCTGAGATTAATGAACTTACCTGTGATGGATCTGGCTTCCAGCCAATGAAACTGAGAATTTGAAATGTTGCGGGAACGCCTTCCTTGTCTTTGTGGGCATACATTTCTGAAGAAAACACAAACACAAATAAGTAACTGACGAAGAAACAAAAAGATATGCGTCAATCCAACAGACATTAGTTTGTTTAAATGTTGAAGTAGGAAAGCATGGAAACAATACGTGGCTAAAAACATATCAGTGTATCTTCTTCTTCCATTAAATGACCTCGGTCAACTCGCTGACCATTATTGCCATCGGTTTTTAGAGTTGTCCTTCTCTAGAATTAGTGAGTTCACTACAGGTTACACATTTAACCGTGTGTGGGACATTTTACTTCCCCTGGTATTGACACCAGATAGAAGGGACCACCGGCTTTTATTATCTCTTCCGAAAGACACAGGCAAATGTGGGGTGAACGCAATTGCCTAAGTTTCGAAACGGCAGCAGGTGGGATTGAATCACCGTCCCCTCGATTGACAGTCAGGCGCTCTACCACATGACCACAGCGTGAATGGAATCGTGATTCAGCTGTAGCAGATAAAGTACACTAACCACACGGATTATTAATATTGAGGGTGACCCTTTTGTGGAATGAAATATGGTGAGCCTGTGTTAGTGTGATGCTGCATACAAATAAGTTGAGGCACACGTACCTTCATAGACGGCTGCTGCTGCCATCATGGTCTCTCTGTGCAGCATTGGCTTCCGCGACCACGAACAACCGTTTTCCCCCATTCCTGGCAAACAATAGACAGGGCAACACTGACACACACAAGCACAGACACACACAAGCACAGACACACACACAAGCACAGACACACACAAGCACAGACACACACAAGCACAGACACACACAAGCACAGACACACACAAGCACAGACACACATAAGCACAGACACAATGCTGCTGTAATGCTATTTTTAACCATGAGGCAAGAATATAAATGTGAGAGAAAATTACCGAGAGGAGGAAGAGGAGGGAGAAGTCATATACATGAGTGACTGTGGAGAGGGGGGCGTAGGGGTGAGGTAATGATGTAGAATGACTCGGAGTGCATAGAAGGCAAGGTAGGAAGGCCTGAGATAGAGCAGGAAAGTGACTGAGCGGAGGGAAGGGATGTAGGAGTGAGGTAAGGAATGAGTGATTAAATGGAAGTAGGGGAGGTAGGAATGAGCTCAAGAAGGCGAATGAGAGATATCAAGGTAGGGATGATATATGATAAAGAAGACAGTATTTATAATACAATTACAATACAATAATGGCAATTGGAGATAATCTTATTATTATTCACTATAAGTGGCCACTATAGATCATTCTAATTCAGCATTGGAGAAAATATTAAAGGGAAAACAAAGTTAATGTTTGGATCATATGGGATTAACAGAGTTAATAAAAAGTAACAACTTCCAACAACAATCATATTTTTAACGTCAGTGGTTTACCAGGAAAAAAATGTAAAACACATAGACATAGAAAGTCTACAGACTACGCCATTTTAGAAACAAAATGACGTCAGAGAGTCTTCTTGGTCGGCGTGAACTGTGCATGCATATTATTATCTGTTACTTTCTAACCTAACCACGAAAACGACCGCCAACAGCCGCCAAACTTCTCCCCACATTTCTTACATACATATACATACACTACATTACAAAAAAATCACTTGTATTCGTCTAACGAAGAAAATTCATAACAGAAACGCAAATCTTGGCGAACGGCAACTCGACAACTTCGACTACCGTAAACTCGCTATTATAAGTTAGCTTTACACAAAATACCGCTAGATGGCGCGCGAATATTTATTAACCTTACTGCATTCGCACGCGCGAATTAGTTTAATTAATTATAAATAATATAATAATAATTAGCTGCATCACTATGATCTACAGAAAATGTTAAACGGCAAACTAAGGCAACGCTTTGGTGATATGGGTCTAATAGAGTTGATAAAAAATAACAATTTAATATACAAATATATAATTTTATTAGTTTATTTTATATAGCGCCAAATCCACAATTCTCTTCTCTTCTATTCAACATACTGTTATTAAAGTATATGCAATAATAAGAATGCTACCCACAGGTAATATTTAAAAATAAATATTAAAAATACATGTGTCTGCATAATTATCCAAAATTGCCTATTAGTTATAAAAGAAAAAGGAAATTACGTGTTTTTCAATGAAGTCACATTGTTTATTTCATCAATATTTCTATAAACATCCCGCGTGTACTGCGAGCATGCAAGCTTATATTACATAAGCGATGTTTTAACAATAATAACTAAAACAATAACATGTTAATATTACTGTTTTTAAATCCTTCTTTTTCTACCACCATAATATTTCCCATATATTCATATTCCTTTTTACATTTTAGAGATTTATTGTTCCGATAATTAATAAAGTGTCTTGTTCAAAAATAATAATTATTACATATCTGATGGTGGAAATGTCATTCATGAGTAGAACAAATAGCTTCAGTAATATGTTCTTATGCATAATGGTTGTGTATGTGCTGAATAAAAATTATTATTACGTCGTACTTATTTTACTACTTTAATTATTTATTACTATTAACCATACTTTTATATTCATTTATTTCAATTGTTGTTATGTAATTTGTATGTTTATTTATGACTGATAGGTCAGCTTAGTTAATGATATAGAAACATGTATTTTCATTATTTATTTTTAAATAATATTATCTGTGAGTAGTTTTCTCTTTATTGTATTTTTAATAGCATTATTTTGTGAAGCGCCACAAACAATTATGGATGTGGCGCTACATAAATAAAATATTATATTATAATAAAAACAATTGTTTGTTTATTTAATATAGCGCCACATCCAATTTAAACTTGTTCATGGCGTTTTACATACATTAAAACGCTAAACAACAAATACACACCAGAAGAAAAAAAACATAAATATACTAGAAACATATAGGAACAATTATAAAAATAAAATATCAATATAAAAATAATAAAACTTATAATTTCCTGCAAATCATAGTGATGATAATAATTAATTATTATTATTATATTATTTATAAGTAATTAAACTATTTCGCGCGTGTGAAGTAAAACAATTAAATATTAGCAGTCAGAAACGTGGCGTCTAGCGGTATTTTGTGTAAAGCTTTTAAAAGCGATTTTACGGTACCGCTGAGCGGCCGAACAAGTTGTACTCGAGGTCTGCGCGTTTTTGTGTGTGAATTTTCTTCGTCAGAGGAATGCAAGAGATTTTATTACATAATGTAGTGTATGCATATGTATGTAAGATATGTGAGGAGAAGTTTGGCGGCTGTTGGTGGTCGTTTTGATGGTTAGGTCAATCAAATCGGGTCGTCTAGGATCCGCGCTGTGTCTGTGACTGTCCAAACGAATCCACCGAACCACTGTTTCAGTTCTGCTCGATTCATAGGTTAACAAGAAGACATCTTACTGATACTGTCTTTCACTGTACTATTACTATAAGCGTTTGAGGAACAGTGTGGCATATTGATGTCGCGATTTCGTTGTAAACCGACGTAAGGCAACTTTTAGCGTACCGCTTGGCTCTCTGTTATGACAGCTGAACCAGCAGACGACTCTCTGACGTATTACTTTTCCAAACTGCTGGGTTGTGATTGGTTGCAAGATCCAAGATGGGCCGGTTCATGGTGTCGGTGATTTAGCTAGATTTTCCCACTTTAAGACCACTTTCTGAGGTAACCACTAAGGTGAAAAATTGGATTGTAGATGCAAATGATTAGCTAGTGTAAACTCTTTTAGGTGCATAACACTAAACTGTAGCCTTTTTTTTCACTTTAAACACAATGGAATGTTAATGGATTATATTTACAAATTAATTGCATAGGATATTTTATTAGTGCAAAATGTAGGATTAAACTTTAGTCAAAAAATATAAATTCTACTTTTACACAACAGGTCCCTTAGTGTCACGAATAACATACCAAAAGTCCAGCACCTTAAACTCACCTTTCAAATCTCCCATAAGTTCAAACATGGATGGATAATTTACAACAATTTCATCTCTGTCCTGCAATGCAGAAAGTTACGTTTTAAGTTCAAAGTATTCTTGTACGAGTCTACACCTTACAACTAATGTACAAATAGTTGTTATGAAGAAAGTTTCCACAAAGTGACACCATCGGATATCACCATATTTTCCATTAACATTGGTTTCACTTTTATAAAAGGGGTGCACATCCATTAGGCAGAGCATGTCTACAGGTGATAATATGGTATATTTGTTATTCAGAATAAGTATATTAAAAATTTAGTAACACTGTAAATGTAGCATTATAACAATACAGTTTACAAAGATAGTCATGATAACAATGTCATAATTTGTAATAATAAGTTAGTCAAATGATACTATTATACTGTAAATGCCTCCCAGAATATAAGAAAAACTAAATATATGTGTACGTACAATAGTTAACATGTTGAAACCGCTTCTTTGTAGTAAATTTCCCAAGTCTTGTGGGGCGGTGAATGGTGAAATATGTGGCGAAAATCCCTGTAAAAATACAGCATTATTATGTGATCACGAAAACAATATACTGACTTCCTAAACTTAACTATGGCAGTAATAGAAAAAGAAAGTGTTTTTAAATAAAAACGTGATGATTTTTTGTATGGCACTATGCATATATACATGTTACATGTATACATTGTATACTTAGTCATGTACTGAAAGTGCCTCCACATGGATTTTATCTAGATTTATGGTGCTATATCAATGTTCTTATTATTATTATTGTTACTAAATTTGATCTATTTGCCATGCTCCATTATAGATGGAAGCATTTGTCTGATTGTCTTAAATTAAAACATCACATTACAAAAGATGTTTTTAATATCCAATACATGCATTTACTGAGAAAAGCAAACCCATGAAAATATTAATTTGTGTTACTGTACTTGAAATGCGCATTACACAGAATCGCATTCGCCACTTTAAGATAAGTTATGATGTGGAGGAACACATGTTATGTTATCGTTATAGATACATTAGTAATGAAATGTTGAGTAGGATTGGTGTCAATATTTAGAACATAAAATTTATAAAATGTGCATAAATAGAATGACATGAAGAGTGAAAAATAAATAAAATACAATACAATACAACTTTATTGTCCCGGACCGGGAAATTAATTTTGCAGCATTCGTCATAAAAATATAAAATACAGGAGTAGAGAAGTATAAAATACATATAAATTCATTATTAAAACAGTATGTAAACATTAATCATAATAAAATATGAGGCATTCCGACGAAATCAGTCGGATGTCGCAGATTCCAATTACGCTGCACGAGCCAATTAATAACGCGCGGGTTGATATGGACGATTTTGAGATTTTTATACTATCTACATTAAAAATAGTTCATCTTTCACGGTACCAAATCTTTTATCAAAATGTTAATTGTAAATGTCAATAAATGACACTTTAGTTACAGGACTTAATTTCGTGTTAGGAGAATGAGCAAAAACAAAGGCAATCATTTGACTTTTTCAAGTGCCCATATCTGAATTGTACCTCGGTCGATAGCTATATCCCGTACATTGTCAGAAAGCTAAGAATATCAGCTCTCGGAATATAGAACAGGTTTTGCTGTAAAATGCAAAACCAACCCATCAGAAGCACCTAAAAATTGTATTCAAAGCGGCATGTTGTAACCACGTGACCCGATACGTGTTGGCTATTGGACGATATCCATTTCCGTTCCATTTGTTGTCTGTGAAGATAGGTTTGTTTGGATTGTTTATGTGGTGGAATTGCCATTGATTTGTTGTTTTATAGCAGTATTTTAAGAGTGTGCGCTTTTATATGGATTGCTATTGAATAAATATATCGTTGACAACCGGTTGTACCAACGGAGTTGAGTTTGCTCGGCTGTTGAATCGAAATACATTGTATTGGGCGTCGTTCCGAGCTCAGTGACTGAGCTGAGGGAGCTGTCATTCACTGATGACAGCGCGGGCCTAGCCTTAGAGTTAGATTGTTTCCTAAACGATTATTTGTTGCAAAGTGAATTAAGTGATGACAAGGATTCGTCGGAATCCGAAATAATAGAAGAAGAGAGCGAGGACGATTGCAAATCGCGGGTCACTGACGCAATGGCGGCACTTGACCAAACAGAGTCCCACCTGGCAATGTCAATGATTGTTGTTGACACTGAGAGCTCAACAACGACTGAAGAATTCGCCAAAGTAATAACTTGAAAACTTATTCACAAACAACAGACTATGTCTACATAACACAGTCCAAATTTGAGCACTCTAGCCTACATAAAAGTGCCCGTATCCATAATCTTTACGTACGTTTTTCTCAGATTTCACTTTTTCATCAAAACGATGTTCAAACTAGCATATATTCCCCAATTTTTCAGGCATAATAATTTATAATACATGAAATGAAAGACAATTAGTTTGGCTTTCGCATGGTATAAATATCTCAAATTTGCTTTCTGACGACATGTGACTGATTTTGTGGGAATGCCTCACAAATACAAAACTCATCCATAATACAATTGAAAACTATAGTTATAATTGTAATTAATATTCGATTTCACTTACCCCTTCCCTCTCCATCTCAGCCAACTGAAGAGACACACGTAGCTCATATAGGGTGTCACCGCCAAATATTGCTCCCATGAAACATCCATCTGGTTTGAGTGCCCCATAAATCTACGACATAAAATAAATAACAATATAAATTAATTAGCTATTTACGTGTCTGTATTAATGCGAGTTAATTATTTCAATGAGAAGCACATTACCAAGTTTTTAGGATTGCTCAGACCACTTTACCCTTTACACCCTGGCGGTTCTGTTCAGTCGAACACCATCTTGATTTCTCCGGGAAACATTTCAGCATATTGCAATTAATGTGTGAATGTGATATTTATACACAAATTACCCACCACATGTACTGTCTATGGCGAAGAAATTATTTTTATAAATTTGTAGGGTATCCGAAAATATACTGTGTTTAAACATATGCAGTCAATGAAAAAACATCAGCAATAATATAATAATAATGGCAATTTGTATAGCGCCGGTATCCGCCACGTTGTGGCACTCATGGCACTTTTACATATAAAACATCATGTTAAAACAATACTATTAATGCCAATAAAGCGACCTTTTTTAGATCCAAAATAAAAAATATTAAATAATATAATTACCATTAAATAAACTAGTAATAAAAATGGTGTAAAGTTTATAAAAATGTATATATAATAATAATAATAAAATAATTCTAAAAATGAGTTAATGTCATAAAATGTATACAGTCCAGAACATGTCCAAGAGAAAGTCCACATGTATCACTCAAAGTAAGCGTTAAAAAGATGTGTCTTCAAATTCACAAATAAAAAGAAAACAACGAACTGAAGGGAAACTAACCTGTTTGAAGACACCTGGTAAGTCATTCACCCAATGAAGACTGTAACAGCATAAGCCATAGACACTATGTTCAGAACATCATGTCATAGGAGAGGAAAATGTAAGGCATTGGGGGGGGGGGGAGATGTATACACAATATCTGTACGCAAACTGTTTCATTCATATGGAATATATTGCTGATGGCAATTTGGTTATTTTGTAAGAAATTCAGTTACTTTGGAGCATAATTTGTGAAATGTACGATGTCTCGACCCGTCAGCTATGAGTCTCTGTCACGTACTGGTGTCATGTGAGATGGCTCAGTGTCCATGGGTAACACCAAAGTCCTGGCCCAGGAAAGTGAAGGAGGCCATTTACACCAAACAGAGAGCCCCTATGATGAACATAGACCAGGGATACCACCTGCCTGCCTTATACAGCCAAATTATCCTGCCAAAACCAGACCCATTCCACATGACACCAGTGCAGGACCAAGACTCATGGCTGATGTGTCAAAACGTCATACGTTTCACAAACTATGCTCCAATGTTTCAATCATGAATCATAGAAATCCTATCTATATTGGCTAGAGACAATGATTACGAATACCAAAAGTACAAGTTTTTGAAAATAACTGGGTGAGAAGAAAGTCACGTGAAGAGACAAATGGAGGAGCTGATGGAAGATGGTTTGACAAAAATGGAGGAGCTAATGGAAGATGGTTTGACAAAAATGGAGGAGCTAATGGAAGATGGTTTGACAAAAATGGAGGAGCTAATGGAAGATGGTTTGACAAAAATGGAGGAGCTAATGGAAGATGGTTTGACAAGAATGGAGGAGCTGATGGAATATGGTTTGACAAGAATGGAGGAGCTAATGGAAGATGGTTTGACAAGAATGGAGGAGCTGATGGAATATGGTTTGACAAGAATGGAGGAGCTAATGGAAGATGGTTTGACAAGAATGGAGGAGCTGATGGAATATGGTTTGACAAGAATGGAGGAGCTAATGGAAGATGGTTTGACAAAAATGGAGGAGCTAATGGAAGATGGTTTGACAAAAATGGAGGAGCTAATGGAAGATGGTTTGACAAAAATGGATGAGCTGATGGAAGATGGTTTGACAAAAATGGATGAGCTGGTGGAAGATGGTTTGACAAAAATGGATGAGCTGGTGGAAGATGGTTGACAAAAATGGATGAGCTAATGGAAGATGGTTTGACAAAAATGGAGGAGCTAATGGAAGATGGTTTGACAAAAATGGAGGAGCTGATGGAAGATGATTGACAAAAATGGAGAAGCTGATGGAAGATGGTTTGATAAAAATGGAGGAGCTGATGGAAGATGGTTTGACAAAAATGGAGGAGCTAATGGAAGATGGTTTTATAAAAATGGAGAAGCTGATGGAAGATGGTTTGACAAAAATGGAGGAGCTGATGGAAGATGGTTTGACAAAAATGGAGGAGCTGATGAACTAATAATAATTGACATACCTCTGTTGTGAAATACACTTTACATAGTGACTAATGAAAATTGATTAAAATAAACGTACCTTAAACTGCTGATGGCCAAATCGAGTGAATTAAGTTTAAAAGGGAAGAATTCTTCGTCACAGTGGACCCTGATAGTGGGCACCTCAGGGGATACTTCACTTTGTCGCTGTCAAATAAACACAAGGTACAGTCTTGAAAATGCCAAATCTGGTTAAATGAGAAACAGCAATTATTGGACAATATTATATTCATAATATATATATATATATATATATTATATATATAATTATATATATTATAAATTTATCAGGAAGGGTACAGCAGTACCCTTCCTAATATGAATGGAATTGAGTTTCCTAAACACTAAGGTGATAGGAATTGATCCAGCGATTGGGAATAGCTACAGACATGTGCTATACCATTTTGGAAAGCCCAGAGCAAGCCTCGTAAATGCAAAATTGTTGATTTTTTATTTTCGTCCCTCAACTTGAGTTTTCGATGTTTCAAACTTTCGACTATCGCTGTGTTCAAACGTTAGCGTCAGCAGTACCAGCCTACTACCAGGTTATCGTGGTGGCGTTTATGTAATTAATGTCACTTTCTCGAGAAAACTCCTTAGTGCGGCGCCACCATTTTCTATCATGCTTTATATTGTAAATTATTTATCCAGCGACTGGGAATAGATGTTGGCTTCGCGGGTAAAGGAATAAGACAAGTGGGTAAATGCTTCAAGGATGAAGCAGGCCTGGGGTAATATGAATGGGAGTGGGACTACTACAGGGTAAATGCTTCGCAGCTAAAACACGTATGAGACATGAGTTAAAGTAAGGAGACAAGCCCCCCTCCCCCCCCTCTTTTTAAGACACGAGCTAAAGTAAGGAGACAAGCCCCCTCCCCCTGCCCCCGCCCACCTCCTTCCGACCGTCCCCAGTCCAGGCGCCGTCCTCTCCCTTCCCCGTTCATTCATACTTCCAGCTGAAATGTGCGCTGGCATGCTGTCCGTGGCAGGCTTGGCTCCGTGTTCGTTCTACCACCAATCAGAATTTGAGCCCAGACCGTCACCAGTGGTTGAATGCCCACCCTCTCCGATTTTGCTGCATGTTTGCCTATTTTCGACCCCAAATCAAAATTATGCGATCTCGCCCCTCCCTGAAACGAAATGATGATGACGCTCTAACGTATACTCGACATGCGATGTGACCGTCGGTGGTGAGGAACGTTCTGCAGTGGCGCAATTTCAACCGGAAATATGAATGAACGGGGAAGGAAGAGGACGGCGGCTGGACTGGGGACGGTCGGAAAGAGGTGGACGGGGGGAGGGGGCTTGTCTCCTTACTTTAGCTCGTGTCTTAAAAGAGAGGTGGGGGCGAGGGGGGGAGGGGGGCTTGTCTCCTTACTTTAACTCGTGTCTTAAAAGAGAGGTGGGGGCGAGGGGGGGAGGGGGCTTGTCTCCTTACTTTAACTCGTGTCTTAAAAGAGAGGTGGGGGCGAGGGGGGCTTGTCTCCTTACTTTAACTCGTGTCTTAAAAGAGAGGTGGGGGCGAGGGGGGGGGGAGGGGGGCTTGTCTCCTTACTTTAACTCGTGTCTTAAAAGAGAGGTGGGGGCGAGGGTGGGGGAGGGGGGCTTGTCTCCTTACTTTAACTCGTGTCTTAAAAGAGAGGTGGGGGCGAGGGGGGCTTGTCTCCTTACTTTAACTCGTGTCTTAAAAGAGAGGTGGGGGCGAGGGGGGGAGGGGGGCTTGTCTCCTTACTTTAACTCGTGTCTTAAAAGAGAGGTGGGGGCGAGGGGGGGAGGGGGGCTTGTCTCCTTACTTTAACTTGTGTCTTAAAAGAGAGGTGGGGGCGAGGGGGGGGAGGGGGGCTTGTCTCCTTACTTTAACTCGTGTCTTAAAAGAGAGGTGGGGGCGAGGGGGGGGAGGGGGGCTTGTCTCCTTACTTTAACTCGTGTCTTAAAAGAGAGGTGGGGGCGAGGGGGGGGAGGGGGGCTTGTCTCCTTACTTTAACTCGTGTCTTAAAAGAGAGGTGGGGGCGAGGGGGGGGGAGGGGGGCTTGTCTCCTTACTTTAACTCGTGTCTTAAAAGAGAGGTGGGGGTGGGGGGCGGGAGGGGGGCTTGTCTCCTTACTTTAACTCGTGTCTTAAAAGAGAGGTGGGGGCGGGGGGGGGCTTGTCTCCTTACTTTAACTCGTGTCTTAAAAGAGAGGTGGGGGCGGGGGGGGCTTGTCTCCTTACTTTAGCTCGTGTCTTAAAAGAGAGGTGGGGGCGGGGGGGGGGAGGGGGGCTTGTCTCCTTACTTTAGCTCGTGTCTTAAAAGAGTGGTGGGGGCGGGGGGGAGGGGGGCTTGTCTCCTTACTTTAACTCATGTCTCATACGTGTTTTAGCTGCGAAGCATTTACCCTGTAGTAGTCCCACTCCCATTCATATTACCCCAGTCCTGCTTCATCCTTGAAGCATTTACCCACTTGTATATATATATATTATATATATATATATATATATTATAAATTTATATATATATATATATATATACATATACATATACATATACATATACATATACATATACATATACATATACATACACACAGGTTTTAATGTATTATAAGAAACAATTATCTTCAGGAGTGCTACATCTTTTGATCAAGCAAGTGCTACATCTACTTTGCTTGTGCAAACAATTACAATTCTCATCCAGGCTCACGGTGGTCTACACCGGCTTGCCCAATTCTAGATTGTATTTGCTCTGAGCAATGAGTAGTTGTTGACGTCAAGCCCTGAAAACCCTGGCAAGGACAGAAAAATAAGAATAAAGATGTTATTGGTGGCGGTCAATCACCAAACATAAAAGCATCGATTAAGAATGAGATCTAAGGAACAATGAATGTGTTTTTATGCTAATTTGTTAGTTTGACAGTTGGATCATAGGAAGAGGAAATGCACATGCTAGGTGGAAGACATCCAGCAAACAATGACCCGTGATTTCACATGTTCTGTAAGTGAATTGACAAGTTCAACTGGCTCAATTCACGTGTTTCCGTACGTGAATTCACCGGATTCTGTGAACAAATTTGGTGTGTCGACACGTGTTTACCGTGAAATCACGAGTTTTTCATGTGATGACACGTACCAGTGAAACCGTACCAGTTCTGACCCAGCACGACTCGTGTCAAACTCATTCAAAACTCGTGACAACAGGCAGAACACGTGTATTCACATGAATACACATGAAAACACATACTGGTGGAGCGTTATCAATTATGAACCAGTATGACACGTGCCAACTGGTTCAGAAATGGTTCCCTATATGCTGGGCAGTAACTCACCAGAACATTCTCCGCCATGTCGCATTGATAGAGAAGTCCAACCATATCTTCATACACATTTTTCGCAATATAACCTCTTCCACACCCAACGTCTACTGCCACATTGAATTTCCTGCAATAAAAATATTTCCACCGTTATTTGACATGTGATTTTATCCTTCATGAGAGCATTAAATTACTGTGGATCAGTACAACATTAACCAAATGCATTAAATGAAAACCGAAGCACAGACGTTGTTCAACTAGATGTATCGTTATCATTATTGGTCAGAGAAACCAAACTCATTCATAAGACAAACTGGGAAACTTGTTTTGTTTGACGACTTAATTGGCAAACTAGAAGATTGCATATTTCTATCTTTTCTGGATATAAGTTACAAACGAGTGGCTGTTATTTTTTTAGCCATACCTATATTGTCATTGACAACTTTTGTAGATTTATTTAATAAATAAACGTTTCTGGATGGAAACTATGCCTAAATAGTGCCTGGTTTCATCAACATGCACTGTTATCACTCACATCGCTGAGAATGTGATATAGTATTTGAAATGCCATTAATAAAATTCATGTGATTTTTTTAAATAGGAAAAATATAAGTGGAAAATATGTGGCTTGAAATGGATTGTCAAAAAAAAAAAAAAATCTTGAAACTAAAACGAAATGTGCCGTTTTAAAATGGAAAATCAATATCTTATACATGGTTCATGCCTACTTACCTCTTAACGTCACATATTCTGTCTGCCATTCTCCAGCCAACCTTGAAAACAAAAACAATTATATCTGACTGTAGTGTGTGTGTGTGTGTGTGTGTATGTATATATATATATATATATAATAATTATATATATATATAATAATAATAATAATTACATCTATACAATGTATATATATATAATATATATATATATATATATATACGAAACTGCCCATGTGGTATTTCCGACTATCCATAATATATTATATATAAGCCAGTTTCTGGTAATGATGTAGTGGGTGTGAACTGTGGATCATCTTAAAATTATATTTGATAAATAAATTGACTGTTAAATGTTGTTATATATATATATATATATATATATATACAAAATTTAAGTCAATTTACTTATCAAACGCCATTTTAAAGACCCACATTGGCAGCCTCTAGAATTACATCATTACCAGAAACTGGCTCATATATAGTACACATGGAAAGTCGGAAACATAACATTTAGGCAGTTTCATTTTAGACTCAACTGTGACTAACAGCATGCACAGAATGTATGCAGACACATACATTCTAAGATGTTTATTAACATGTTAATAAAAACGTAAAACGCATATTATAATGTTTATTAAGCTAATTAAAATTTGGTACTATTGAATATTTTCAAAGCCAAGTATAACTTAATAAACTGTCAAAAACACCAAACCCCTTATACCTCAAGTCAGCTGAACCCGCCCGGCTGTTTACTCCTCAAGTCAGCTGAACCCGCCCGGCTGTTTACTCCTCAAGTCAGTTGAACCCACCCGGCTGTTTACTCCTCAAGTCAGCTGAACCCTCCCGGCTGTTTACTCCTCAAGTCAACTTAACCCGCCCGGCTGTTTACTCCTCAAGTCAGCTGAACCCGCCCGGCTGTTTACTCCTCAAGTCAGTTGAACCCACCCGGCTGTTTACTCCTCAAGTCAGCTGAACCCTCCCGGCTGTTTACTCCTCAAGTCAACTTAACCCGCCCGGCTGTTTACTCCTCAAGTCAGCTGAACCCGCCCGGCTGTTTACTCCTCAAGTCAACTTAACCCGCCCGGCTGTTTACTCCTCAAGTCAGCTGAACCCGCCCGGCTGTTTACTCCTCAAGTCAGCTGAACCCTCCCGGCTGTTTACTCCTCAAGTCAACTTAACCCGCCCGGCTGTTTACTCAAGTCAGCTGAACCCGCCCGGCTGTTTACTCCTCAAGTCAACTTAACCCGCCCGGCTGTTTACTCCTCAAGTCAGCTGAACCCGCCCGGCTGTTTACTCCTCAAGTCAGCTGAACCCGCCCGGCTGTTTACTCCTCAAGTCAACTTAACCCTCCCGGCTGTTTACTCCTCAAGTCAGCTGAACCCGCCCGGCTGTTTACTCCTCAAGTCAACTTAACCCGCCCGGCTGTTTACTCCTCAAGTCAGCTGAACCCGCCCGGCTGTTTACTCCTCAAGTCAGCTGAACCCGCCCGGCTGTTTACTCAAGTCAGCTGAACCCGCTCAGCTGTTTACTCCTCAAGTCAGCTGAACTAGTCCGTATATAATCAGCGTCCTGGTTTGATCTGTTCCAGAGGCGCTCTCTGGAGGATACTTTTGAAACACATTCAGTGTGACATTAAGATATTGGCAATGCATTGTTAGTATTTATGGCCACTGTTGCTATTAAACTTTTAGAGGGTTTCATGTATTTTTTCAAACTGCCCCAGTTTTTGAGTTAGAAAACTGGCGTCAGCTGATCCAAATCGTTTGACTGCATAAGAAGTATTCAAAAGTGTTTGCTAGTCAAGACATCTCAGACATCGAATATGTGACTTTAGTTGATGCTTCATTTCGACGATCACTGTTGTTGTCAGGGAAGTTGGTCGGTCAACCTCATTTTTAAACTACGTCTACGAGATGAATCCCAGACTCTGCGTCCCCTATTCTTGCATGAAGTCACTATGGGTCAACTAGGAGTAGGACATAACAGAATGATCTGGTAGTTGTATAATCATTATTGTGGCATTTGTAATTACTGTAACTTGTGGGACTATTCTGTTGTTCACTTGCTGGTGTTTCGACCGAGGCTAGCCGGGGTGGTAGTGGAAACACTTGCTAGGCTGCTGTACATCATGACTGGACCCTTGCTTATCATGTTGTTGAGTACATGCTTCCATTGTATTCAGGTATATGCAACATATATCTAAGGTATAATAATAATAATCTTATACGTACCAATATGTAGGTAATTACATTGTCTTTCAAATAAATACAACTTGTAGCAATAAGAAATTAAAGCCTAAAAAGATGCGTCACATAATATGTCATGTTATGTCATAGTAAAATGTTGATATATCAGTACATTTGTTGCGTTATGGTCAACTTTTGTAATTAATGAAAAAACATAAACATGAACATTAATTACATGCCCTTTAAAAGAACGAAGTCCTTAAAAGAATGTACACTTGCAATTATTAACGTGGGGCTTTACACAAAGAAATAGCCCAGGTCTAAAGAGTTAACATAAAAACAAAGTTCGTGCGACCCTTTTTGAATTCAGCAGACCAAGTCCGCCGGTTCGTGGTCCGCCTTATAGACATAATATAGTGCGAGTCCGTCCTCGCGAGGACGAGAATAGTCACAGTGTCAGAGTGTGCACTACCGACCTAGTGTTTGTACCGACAAAAATCCCAATTTTTAATGACCGCTCACCTCTTCTCTCAAGTACTCGTACACTTCATAATCGTTACTAAGTGCACTTATATTCTTCTGTGTTCGTTTTGCTTTCCTGTCAAAAACATTCATTACTGTCTCTGGTCTGGCGTCTGCGCTGAAGCATCGAATGGCATCGAATCTATTTTGTAATCGTCCCACGCAGGGAAAAGTGTAGACAGCATTTCTCTCAAATCCACTGTACGCTGTTTTGCATGTTCTTGAGACAACAACACCAAAGTGTCTGATGCCAGACGTGCATAATCTCTGCATATTTAGACATTCGACTTAACGTTTAGCCAGGCCCTAACTTTGAGGTAGCGATAATACAGTGGAATGGAACGGAAGTTATCAGAATCACCCTATGCCCGAATACACCCGTCGCGAGGCACCATTCGCCTACTCAAACGCATCTTCAATTCCGTCATTTTATTGACGCGACTTTCACTCAGCTTTGTATCCAATTTGTTACGCATGTATACATTAGAACACGCTAGTTGCGTAAAGCCATACTGCTGTACAGCATCGTGTTCATCATAATATGCCATGCTAACTATTAATTTAACTGACTTAGGTTAGCCGTTAATTGTTGTAAATTTTAAGGTACAATGCATGGTTCATTAGTTCTCATATATAATATAATATATGTACATGGATTGTGAATGCGTCGTCTGTTTAGTACACGTTTCTACTCCAATAACCTTGAATAAAGTTGTCGACGTTATTTTGTGTTTAGACACGTTCTGTCACACGCGTACCATTACAGATTTCGTAATTTAATGTGTGTGTGTGTGTGTGTGTGTGTGTGTGTGTGTGTGTGTGTGTGTGTGTGTGTGCGTCGTGCGTGCGTGCGTGCGTGCGTGTGGTGTGTGTATACATGTGTGTATGTGGTGTGCTCCTTCCCTCACCCTCCCTCCCTTCCTTTCTCACCCCTCGATCCTACCTACCTCTCACCCTCCCTCTCTTCCTACCTCCATCCCTTTCTACCCCCCTCCGTCCTTCTCACTCCCTCACTCCCTCTCTCTCTCTTCCTCCGATCCTCCACAAGGGTGTTCACAAGGAACCACCATATGGCCAACAAGCACTGGAAGACGAACTGGCTAGCCTACGCGAGGGTGAGTCGACGCTTCTGGTAGACCTGCCTCCAGGAGTTCTCTGTGTACCATTCGGAAAACGTTTCTCTCTCCACCACAGTACGTGGACGTTTAAGTGCCCACACATTACATTCATTTCTCTACTTAAATGCAATTGTTCTATGTCGAGTTAACTCGTGTAATAAATGTTGTGGATCTAGTAGAAAATAAACGTACTTGGGGGGGGGGGGTTGTGACGATTGAAGTAATACAAATAAGATAAGGTGCGTTTTAAGAACTATGTTCTCAAGACGCTCAGTTTACCCAAAAAATGTGTTTTTATATCATAACTTTGAAACTAAAACACGTGAATCGGCTACCAGCTAAGCACTGCTACAAACTAAAACAGCCGATGTCTTTTATTTTATTACTGGCATGGTCTGTTTGGTTGTAGGACTTAATTTTGACAACTGAAAGGATGTTATATTATAACCCGTCCTATGTAACTGCTACAGTTAATTTGCTTCTAATAACCTGTCCTTTTATCTAACTTACTGTGGGCTTTTTTCTTCAAAGCGATGAACGTTTTGGTTTGCCATTTTATAAACGAAATTGCCTATTTTCCCAATAAAAAGTATCATTTAACATAAAAGAGGTAATTATTACCTATTTATAGTTAGAAAGAATACAGGTGTCTAACAAACAAAGGGGTGCCCTGCAGAAAAAGAGGGTTGGGGTTCAGCGCTTCATAACAATCCCAGCATGCAGTAGTGACGTCATAGACGTATCACACGTCACACGCTGTAATTTATTCAGCCACGCTGAAAGTGAAAGCTTGTCTTAAAGAATTCTGCTCGAGAATCATGTATTTTTTGCTGTTGCTAATGGCACCAGCCGCATGTTGTGCTCCATCACGAGGTACGTATTGGCTCACTATGCTTCTGTTATTTTATATATCGATACTGATAAACACACGTTGCTAAATCGATGTCGAAGTCTCTGGAACTGGAAGATGTTGTGCTAAACAGTATGTAGAGCATATTGACGCTCGGTTGCATTAAGCGATAACGGTAATTTGTTGTTGGTAGAGTCTTTGACAAATCCACAAATATGCTCAGGAATTACGTGCTCTGAAATGTAATACTCTAATGAATCAAATGCCCTGAACTATGACCCGATCGTTTTCTATTGAAAAAAGTGTCGATGGTATTATTCTGAATACGTTCAATGGGCTTCCACAAATCCACGCTAGTCGCTAGAGGCGCTTATACGCTGAGACCGTAGTTGCGTCTCAGCGCCTCCAGCGACTAACGTGGATTTGTTTGCTTGTTTTGCGGAACGCTTGTTTAAATTATCCTCAATTAGCTGTTGAGGTCGCATGACTCCGACACCTCACACATAGCTAACTATGGATATAATCTAACATGTCAGTCAATGTGAAGGCATAATATGTACATTAATGTACATATTATGCCTTCACATTGACGGTCATGTCAGACTGTATCCCTATAGTATTTGGCTATGTGTGAAGCTTCGGAGTCATGCGAGTTCAGCAGCTAGATTGTAGGATGATTTAAGCAAGCGTTCTACAAATCTTTTCGCAAACCATTCCGCATTTTACACACGTCAAGAATACGTAAAAGACGGCACAAAGACCCTAGTTGCGTCAGAGCGTCCTCTGTCGGATTAGTTATTTTGGTACCTCATTAAACGCTTCCGGTGGCGCGTGATTTAGACTTATATGTATGCATAATATATATACACACACACACACACACACACACACACACACACACACACACACACACACACACACACACACACACACACACACACACACACACACACACACACACACACACACACACATATGAGCTGAAATACACATAAGTATTTTTTTAATATAAAACATAATTCATTGTTGGTCTGGTGCTAATTCAAAACTAAAAAAAGCCTTTATGTTATGCTATTTATAATAGTTATGTTGACAACATATATTTGAAGAGGGGCCATGGCCTACCCCAATCACTGAATATTTGGGGGTAGACTTTGGACCAGGATAAAATTATTGCCAGTCACACATGTTTTGGTGGACACACGGATGTTAACTGTTAAGCTAGTTGACAAACTTTCAAATGTGCCTAATGACCTGGAATGGGCTAAAAAACACACACATATGACACCATTTACACCCACTTTCATCAAGGAAGGCATAACTTACGGTATCTATGGTTTTGGAAGACTTGTTTTGCTCCTTTTATTCCGTCCACCACCCGTCCACCCATATTTCTACCCGTCCATATTCGTTTTTACCCGACCATATGACGGGTGGACGGGTCTCTACATAAAGCTATGCTATGGACCCAACACTGCTTGCCTGATTCATAGAGTGACAAGATGCAGAGCTTACAGGAGTGCCTGTGTAGGACTTCCCAATCCCACCTTTTGGCAAAGAAATTTTACATCACTAAAATGAGATCAAATTACACAAAGTGCATAAATCCTCTGGTTCCACTGTAGGCGATATAAATATCCGCCAGGGCTACCAGGCTGCAATCCAAGGGGTGACAGGGCAAACAAAATTTAATAATCTATTATGTGCTTGATGGCTATATATATAAATACAAGAGTGCAAAATGATAGAGCCCGGCATGATGAATATTTACTGGACTTAGATCAAGTTGCGGGCTGCTGCCAACCAAGCAATTTATCTATAGTGATTTTCCACTAGGTAGTCGGAAGTTTAGTTCTTATTATTAATTTTACTACTAGACCGATGTAGGGTTTTTAAGAGAAGGGAGTGATCAGTCTCGCTATATATGCCTATACATTTGTTTTATGAACTGAACAAGTATGAGGACATTTCCTATGCTGACCCCCTCAGACCGTGGGGTGGTCAGCGTCCCCCTCGTCCCCCACTGATCGACGCCAGTGTTGTGCCTGTGTAGAACTTCCCAATCCAACATTTTGGCAAAGAAATTAGTCATCACTCAAATGGGAATCTGTTACACAAAGTGCAGGAATCCGCCGCTTCTGTCGTAGGCGATAAGCATCAAGCAGGCGAGGGGTGAAAGTGCAACACAGATGTCATCATTAAAAATGTGCTTGATGGCTACAGCCTATTAATAATATCAACACAAGGTTGATAGAGCCCGGCAGCGGCTTACATTTTTCCGGTAGTTATAAACTTTCCGGTTGGCCTTTCTGCGCAACAAATTTAAAATCACCAATGTGCAGCGAAATAACAATGCCTTTTTGGTATAAATGCCACGGCCTGTTCGATAACTCTCCTATGATGACTACTGTGAAGAGTTGTCTAAAATTTCGTTCAATACATTGAAATATTACGTTTGTTTAAATAACTATCACGGATTATGGCGCACTGACAGCAAAACAAGCCTAAAAATGTGTTTGCCTCGTGTTAATTTGCGATAAATAACTTTGCTGAACTTCATTTCCCGAATTTATTGTCTAGCTAGTCCTATGTAGCGGCTTTTAAGAAAGAGGAATGTTGAGTCAGGCTATATGCCTCGCAATTTTTCTGAACTGAAAAGTGGGGGGGATAATTCCTATGCTGTCCTCCCCGCCCTGAAAAGTGGGGGGGGGGGGGACGCGTCCCCCCCCCGTCCCCCACCGATCGACGCCCGTGACTACGAGGGTACTAAATCCTTTGCGTTGCGCCACTAAACTCAGATTCTTATGATATTGGCGTCATGGAAGTTTCTTCCTTATGATGATGGTGATTATGATGATGATTATTAATATTATTTTTATTAAATAACGGACCAACATTTTACAGGAGCTTTGCGCGCCCGTCACAACGTCGGCCCCCCGAAACACAACGTACTCGGCCACCGACCGACGGTCCACCAGACTCTGACGTCCGTGATCCGTGACAGGGCTTATACGACCAGAGGCCCTGTCCACGTACGTCAGACACCGGCACAACATCCCGCCGACCACGGGCACAGCGATACCAACCGGTAAGTGATACGCTGCTATGACTTAATGTGTTGTCACATATCCCGTGTTTGTGAATGATCCGGAGTCTAATCATATTGATGTTTATCATTATTGATTTGATTATTGATTTGATGATTATTGATTATGATATCATTATTTGTTTTGAGTCGAGGGTTTAATTGTGAAAGCTGTCCGCTTTAGGACGAACACGTACACAATTGTGTATGATCATTCTGACCGCGCAATTATCTATCATTAGTTCGTGGCCACACCAAATTACAAGATTAGTTGATGTAATAGCGATCAAATTACATTGCCAGTCGATGTAATAGCGATCAAATGTAATGTCAAATTGTATATAATATGACTAATTGCTACACTACAATCCTATGGTTATTATGTTTATTTGTCGAAATACACACTCGCGATATTTTAGTTAAGGTAATGTTTTGGCAAAGAAAGCAAGGAAGCAAAGCTGGAAGCTACCAATGTCGTTATTTACCTTACAGATGCTGTACCAATGGCTGAGATAGCCATATTCGTCATTCTTGGATGCGTGCGATTCGCAATCAGACATTCCATCAGACCATCATCACCCGCTACGCCACCCGCTTCGGTGGCATCGCCCTCGTGGGCTTCGTCTGAGTCCACCGTGCTCTCGTTGCCACCAGACGCCTTCCTCGTGCCACGTGAACAGGCCGACTTTGTGGACTCAGCGTTCAGTTTTTGTATCTACTTGAGACTCGGGAGAGACCTTTGTGTCAGCAACAGCGACGGCCCAAAGAAAGGCATCGGACCTGGGCGTGAGCAGCTATGGCGGAGCCATTGGCTCGTTCTTCGGTGGCTCCTATCGCAACATCCGTTACCACCTGTTCCATACTGCCCGCCCAGGTCTGAGAACTGGGTTTAACTGTTTACATATAGATTATATACATACGTTATTTGCATGCATGTTCGTCAATATATATTTATGTAATTTACATTGGATTATATACATACATTGTTTACATGTTTGCTTACCTAATTTACATTCTATAAAATCATTAAAGTTATTCTACCGTGTTATGTTACTTTCTTTGTACACCCTCAATACGTGATGACATGCTATTACACCAGTGGCTATTCCAACCCAACTGCACGGCAATCGATGACTGCCGAATGAAATATTCACATAGAACTAGAATGATTGCGAGCTGACATTTCACTTCAACACGTACCAAACACAAATGTTGCGTATATTTAACATACGACACTTATGCAGATCGAAAACTGATTCATCAGGGGTGGTTGTTCGATGTTGTGTACGACATTAAGAGAAACAAATATCCAAAAAGCAAACATTCTTTGGGAAGTATCGAGGCACCACATTTTCAAAGCATGACATGACGCTGATAGCAACGGTTTGCAGTAGAGCCGAAGTGTCTGAATAATGAAAGTTGCATGTGAGAAAACAAAAGAAGCAGCATATCTGGTGATGGATGTGGGTGTCGGATGTTGTAGACGACACATAGCATGTTACGACCAATGGAGAACAACATATACGCGGGTTACAAGGAGTAGCGATGTAGAGAAGAGAGGTGTGGTATTGGAGGAGTGGAAAGGGAAAGGTATGAGTAGGGAGTGGTGTGGGATTGGAGGAGTGGAAAGGGAGAGGTATGAACAGGGAGTGGCGTGGGTTTGGGGGAGTAGAAAGGGAGAGGTATGAACAGGGAGTGGCGTGGGTTTGGAGGAGTAGAAAGGGAGAGGTATGAACAGGGAGTGGCGTGGGTTTGGAGGAGTAGAAAGGGAGAGGTATGAACAGGGAGTGGTGTGGGTTTGAAGGAGTAGAAAGGGAGAGATGTGAACAGGGAGTGGTGTGGGTTTGGAGGAGTAGAAAGGGAGAGGTGTGAACAGGGAGTGGCGTGGGTTTGGAGGAGTAGAAAGGGAGAGGCATGAACAGGGAGTGGTGTAGGTTTGAAGGAGTAGAGGGTTTGAAGGAGTAGAAAGGGAGAGGTGTGAACAGGGAGTGGCGTGGGTTTGGAGGAGTAGAAAGGGAGAGGTATGAACAGGGAGTGGTGTGGGTTTGAAGGAGTAGAGGGTTTGAAGGAGTAGAAAGGGAGAGGTGTGAACAGGGAGTGGCGTGGGTTTGGGGGAGTAGAAAGGGAGAGGTATGAGTAGGGAGTGGCGTGGGTTTGGAGGAGTAGAAAGGGAGAGGTATGAGTAGGGAGTGGCGTGGGTTTGGAGGAGTAGAAAGGGAGAGGTATGAACAGGGAGTGGCGTGGGTTTGGAGGAGTAGAAAGGGAGAGGTATGAGCAGGGAGAGGCGTGGGTTTGGAGGAGTAGAAAAGGAGAGGTATGAACAGGGAGTGGCGTGGGTTTGGAGGAGTAGAAAGGGAGAGGTATGAACAGGGAGTGGCGTGGGATTGGAGGAGTAGAAAGGGAGAGGTATGAACAGGGAGTGGCGTGGGTTTGGAGGAGTAGAAAGGGAGAGGTATGAGGAGGGAGTGGCGTGGGATTGGAGGAGTAGAAAGGGAGAGGTATGAGCAGGGAGTGGCGTGGGTTTGGAGGAGTAGAAAGGGAGAGGTATGAGGAGGGAGTGGCGTGGGATTGGAGGAGTAGAAAGGGAGAGGTATGAGCAGGGAGTGGCGTGGGTTTGGAGGAGTAGAAAGGGAGAGGTATGAGGAGGGAGTGGCGTGGGTTTGGAGGAGTAGAAAGGGAGAGGTATGAGCAGGGAGTGGCGTGGGATTGGAGGAGTAGAAAGGGAGAGGTATGAGCAGGGAGTGGCGTGGGTTTGGGGGAGTAGAAAGGGAGAGGTATGAGCAGGGAGTAGCGTGGGATTGGAGGAGTAGAAAGGGAGAGGTATGAGCAGGGAGTGGCGTGGGTTTGGAGGAGTAGAAAGAGAGAGGTATGAACAGGGAGTGGCGTGGGATTGGAGGAGTAGAAAGGGAGAGGTATGAGCAGGGAGTGGCGTGGGTTTGGAGGAGTAGAAAGGGAGAGGTATGAGCAGGGAGTGGCGTGGGTTTGGAGGAGTAGAAAGGGAGAGGTATGAGCAGGGAGTGGCGTGGGTTTGGAGGAGTAGAAAGGGAGAGGTATGAGCAGGGAGTGGCGTGGGATTGGAGGAGTAGAAAGGGAGAGGTATGAACAGGGAGTGGCGTGGGTTTGGAGGAGTAGAAAGGGAGAGGTATGAGCAGGGAGTGGCGTGGGATTGGAGGAGTAGAAAGGGAGAGGTATGAGCAGGGAGTGGCGTGGGATTGGAGGAGTAGAAAGGGAGAGGTATGAACAGGGAGTGGCGTGGGATTGGAGGAGTAGAAAGGGAGAGGTATGAGGAGGGAGTGGTGTGGGTTTGGGGGAGTAGAAAGGGAGAGGTATGAACAGGGAGTGGCGTGGGTTTGGGGGAGTAGAAAGGGAGAGGTATGAGGAGGGAGTGGCGTGGGTTTGGAGGAGTGGAAAGGGAGACGTATGAGCAGGGAGTGGTGTGGGTTTGGAGGAGTAGAAAGGGAGAGGTATGAGCAGGGAGTGGCGTGGGTTTGGGGGAGTAGAAAGGGAGAGGTATGAACAGGGAGTGGTGTGGGTTTGGAGGAGTAGAAAGGGAGAGGTATGAGCAGGGAGTGGCGTGGGTTTGGGGGAGTAGAAAGGGAGAGGTATGAACAGGGAGTGGCGTGGGTTTGGGGGAGTAGAAAAGGAGAGGTATGAGCAGGGAGTGGCGTGGGTTTGGAGGAGTAGAAAGGGAGAGGTATGAACAGGGAGTGGCGTGGGTTTGGGGGAGTAGAAAGGGAGAGGTATGAGCAGGGAGTGGCGTGGGTTTGGGGGAGTAGAAAGGGAGAGGTATGAGCAGGGAGTGGCGTGGGTTTGGGGGAGTAGAAAGGGAGAGTTATGAACAGGGAGTGGCGTGGGTTTGGGGGAGTAGAAAGGGAGTGGTATGAGCAGGGAGTGGCGTAGGTTTGGGGGAGTAGAAAGGGAGAGGTATGAACAGGGAGTGGCGTGGGTTTGGAGGAGTAGAAAGGGAGAGGTATGAGCAGGGAGTGGCGTGGGATTGGAGGAGTAGAAAGGGAGAGGTATGAACAGGGAGTGGCGTGGGTTTGGAGGAGTAGAAAGGGAGAGGTATGAGCAGGGAGTGGCGTGGGATTGGAGGAGTAGAAAGGGAGAGGTATGAGCAGGGAGTGGCGTGGGATTGGAGGAGTAGAAAGGGAGAGGTATGAGCAGGGAGTGGCGTGGGTTTGGAGGAGTAGAAAGGGAGAGGTATGAACAGGGAGTGGCGTGGGATTGGAGGAGTAGAAAGGGAGAGGTATGAGGAGGGAGTGGTGTGGGTTTGGGGGAGTAGAAAGTGAGAGGTATGAACAGGGAGTGGCGTGGGATTGGAAGAGTAGAAAGGGAGAGGTGTGGGTTTGGAGGAGTAGATAGGGAGAGGTATGAGCAGGGAGTGGCGTGGGTTTGGGGGAGTAGAAAGGGAGAGGTATGAACAGGGAGTGGCGTGGGTTTGGGGGAGTAGAAAGGGAGAGGTATGAGCAGGGAGTGGCGTGGGTTTGGAGGAGTAGAAAGGGAGAGGTATGAACAGGGAGTGGCGTGGGATTGGGGGAGTAGAAAGGGAGAGGTATGAGCAGGGAGTGGCGTGGGTTTGGGGGAGTAGAAAGGGAGAGGTATGAACAGGGAGTGGCGTGGGATTGGGGGAGTAGAAAGGGAGAGGTATGAGCAGGGAGTGGCGTGGGTTTGGGGGAGTAGAAAGGGAGAGGTATGAACAGGGAGTGGCGTGGGTTTGGGGGAGTAGAAAGGGAGAGGTATGAGCAGGGAGTGGCGTGGGTTTGGAGGAGTAGAAAGGGAGAGGTATGAACAGGGAGTGGCGTGGGTTTGGGGGAGTAGAAAGGGAGAGGTATGAGCAGGGAGTGGCGTGGGTTTGGGGGAGTAGAAAGGGAGAGGTATGAGCAGGGAGTGGCGTGGGTTTGGGGGAGTAGAAAGGGAGAGGTATGAACAGGGAGTGGCGTGGGTTTGGGGGAGTAGAAAGGGAGTGGTATGAACAGGGAGTGGCGTAGGTTTGGGGGAGTAGAAAGGGAGAGGTATGAGCAGTGGCGTGGGTTTGGGGGAGTAGAAAGGGAGAGGTATGAACAGGGAGTGGCGTGGGTTTGGGGGAGTAGAAAGGGAGAGGTATGAACAGGGAGTGGCGTGGGTTTGGAGGAGTAGAAAGGGAGAGGTATGAGCAGGGAGTGGTGTGAGTTTGGGGGAGTAGAAAGGGAGAGGTATGAGCAGGGAGTGGCGTGGGATTGGAGGAGTAGAAAGGGAGAGGTATGAGCAGGGAGTGGCGTGGGATTGGAGGAGTAGAAAGGGAGAGGTATGAGCAGGGAGTGGCGTGGGTTTGGAGGAGTAGAAAGGGAGAGGTATGAACAGGGAGTGGCGTGGGATTGGAGGAGTAGAAAGGGAGAGGTATGAGGAGGGAGTGGTGTGGGTTTGGGGGAGTAGAAAGTGAGAGGTATGAACAGGGAGTGGCGTGGGATTGGAAGAGTAGAAAGGGAGAGGTGTGGGTTTGGAGGAGTAGATAGGGAGAGGTATGAGCAGGGAGTGGCGTGGGTTTGGGGGAGTAGAAAGGGAGAGGTATGAACAGGGAGTGGCGTGGGTTTGGGGGAGTAGAAAGGGAGAGGTATGAGCAGGGAGTGGCGTGGGTTTGGAGGAGTAGAAAGGGAGAGGTATGAACAGGGAGTGGCGTGGGATTGGGGGAGTAGAAAGGGAGAGGTATGAGCAGGGAGTGGCGTGGGTTTGGGGGAGTAGAAAGGGAGAGGTATGAACAGGGAGTGGCGTGGGATTGGGGGAGTAGAAAGGGAGAGGTATGAGCAGGGAGTGGCGTGGGTTTGGGGGAGTAGAAAGGGAGAGGTATGAACAGGGAGTGGCGTGGGTTTGGGGGAGTAGAAAGGGAGAGGTATGAGCAGGGAGTGGCGTGGGTTTGGAGGAGTAGAAAGGGAGAGGTATGAGTAGGGAGTGGCGTGGGTTTGGAGGAGTAGAAAGGGAGAGGTATGAACAGGGAGTGGCGTGGGTTTGGAGGAGTAGAAAGGGAGAGGTATGAGCAGGGAGAGGCGTGGGTTTGGAGGAGTAGAAAAGGAGAGGTATGAACAGGGAGTGGCGTGGGTTTGGAGGAGTAGAAAGGGAGAGGTATGAACAGGGAGTGGCGTGGGATTGGAGGAGTAGAAAGGGAGAGGTATGAACAGGGAGTGGCGTGGGTTTGGAGGAGTAGAAAGGGAGAGGTATGAGGAGGGAGTGGCGTGGGATTGGAGGAGTAGAAAGGGAGAGGTATGAGCAGGGAGTGGCGTGGGTTTGGAGGAGTAGAAAGGGAGAGGTATGAGGAGGGAGTGGCGTGGGATTGGAGGAGTAGAAAGGGAGAGGTATGAGCAGGGAGTGGCGTGGGTTTGGAGGAGTAGAAAGGGAGAGGTATGAGGAGGGAGTGGCGTGGGTTTGGAGGAGTAGAAAGGGAGAGGTATGAGCAGGGAGTGGCGTGGGATTGGAGGAGTAGAAAGGGAGAGGTATGAGCAGGGAGTGGCGTGGGTTTGGGGGAGTAGAAAGGGAGAGGTATGAGCAGGGAGTAGTGTGGGATTGGAGGAGTAGAAAGGGAGAGGTATGAGCAGGGAGTGGCGTGGGTTTGGAGGAGTAGAAAGAGAGAGGTATGAACAGGGAGTGGCGTGGGATTGGAGGAGTAGAAAGGGAGAGGTATGAGCAGGGAGTGGCGTGGGTTTGGAGGAGTAGAAAGGGAGAGGTATGAGCAGGGAGTGGCGTGGGTTTGGAGGAGTAGAAAGGGAGAGGTATGAGCAGGGAGTGGCGTGGGTTTGGAGGAGTAGAAAGGGAGAGGTATGAGCAGGGAGTGGCGTGGGATTGGAGGAGTAGAAAGGGAGAGGTATGAACAGGGAGTGGCGTGGGTTTGGAGGAGTAGAAAGGGAGAGGTATGAGCAGGGAGTGGCGTGGGATTGGAGGAGTAGAAAGGGAGAGGTATGAGCAGGGAGTGGCGTGGGATTGGAGGAGTAGAAAGGGAGAGGTATGAGCAGGGAGTGGCGTGGGTTTGGAGGAGTAGAAAGGGAGAGGTATGAACAGGGAGTGGCGTGGGATTGGAGGAGTAGAAAGGGAGAGGTATGAGGAGGGAGTGGTGTGGGTTTGGGGGAGTAGAAAGGGAGAGGTATGAACAGGGAGTGGCGTGGGTTTGGGGGAGTAGAAAGGGAGAGGTATGAGGAGGGAGTGGCGTGGGTTTGGAGGAGTGGAAAGGGAGACGTATGAGCAGGGAGTGGTGTGGGTTTGGAGGAGTAGAAAGGGAGAGGTATGAGCAGGGAGTGGCGTGGGTTTGGGGGAGTAGAAAGGGAGAGGTATGAACAGGGAGTGGTGTGGGTTTGGAGGAGTAGAAAGGGAGAGGTATGAGCAGGGAGTGGCGTGGGTTTGGGGGAGTAGAAAGGGAGAGGTATGAACAGGGAGTGGCGTGGGTTTGGGGGAGTAGAAAAGGAGAGGTATGAGCAGGGAGTGGCGTGGGTTTGGAGGAGTAGAAAGGGAGAGGTATGAACAGGGAGTGGCGTGGGTTTGGGGGAGTAGAAAGGGAGAGGTATGAGCAGGGAGTGGCGTGGGTTTGGGGGAGTAGAAAGGGAGAGGTATGAGCAGGGAGTGGCGTGGGTTTGGGGGAGTAGAAAGGGAGAGTTATGAACAGGGAGTGGCGTGGGTTTGGGGGAGTAGAAAGGGAGTGGTATGAGCAGGGAGTGGCGTAGGTTTGGGGGAGTAGAAAGGGAGAGGTATGAACAGGGAGTGGCGTGGGTTTGGAGGAGTAGAAAGGGAGAGGTATGAGCAGGGAGTGGCGTGGGATTGGAGGAGTAGAAAGGGAGAGGTATGAACAGGGAGTGGCGTGGGTTTGGAGGAGTAGAAAGGGAGAGGTATGAGCAGGGAGTGGCGTGGGATTGGAGGAGTAGAAAGGGAGAGGTATGAGCAGGGAGTGGCGTGGGATTGGAGGAGTAGAAAGGGAGAGGTATGAGCAGGGAGTGGCGTGGGTTTGGAGGAGTAGAAAGGGAGAGGTATGAACAGGGAGTGGCGTGGGATTGGAGGAGTAGAAAGGGAGAGGTATGAGGAGGGAGTGGTGTGGGTTTGGGGGAGTAGAAAGTGAGAGGTATGAACAGGGAGTGGCGTGGGATTGGAAGAGTAGAAAGGGAGAGGTGTGGGTTTGGAGGAGTAGATAGGGAGAGGTATGAGCAGGGAGTGGCGTGGGTTTGGGGGAGTAGAAAGGGAGAGGTATGAACAGGGAGTGGCGTGGGTTTGGGGGAGTAGAAAGGGAGAGGTATGAGCAGGGAGTGGCGTGGGTTTGGAGGAGTAGAAAGGGAGAGGTATGAACAGGGAGTGGCGTGGGATTGGGGGAGTAGAAAGGGAGAGGTATGAGCAGGGAGTGGCGTGGGTTTGGGGGAGTAGAAAGGGAGAGGTATGAACAGGGAGTGGCGTGGGATTGGGGGAGTAGAAAGGGAGAGGTATGAGCAGGGAGTGGCGTGGGTTTGGGGGAGTAGAAAGGGAGAGGTATGAACAGGGAGTGGCGTGGGTTTGGGGGAGTAGAAAGGGAGAGGTATGAGCAGGGAGTGGCGTGGGTTTGGAGGAGTAGAAAGGGAGAGGTATGAACAGGGAGTGGCGTGGGTTTGGGGGAGTAGAAAGGGAGAGGTATGAGCAGGGAGTGGCGTGGGTTTGGGGGAGTAGAAAGGGAGAGGTATGAGCAGGGAGTGGCGTGGGTTTGGGGGAGTAGAAAGGGAGAGGTATGAACAGGGAGTGGCGTGGGTTTGGGGGAGTAGAAAGGGAGTGGTATGAACAGGGAGTGGCGTAGGTTTGGGGGAGTAGAAAGGGAGAGGTATGAGCAGTGGCGTGGGTTTGGGGGAGTAGAAAGGGAGAGGTATGAACAGGGAGTGGCGTGGGTTTGGGGGAGTAGAAAGGGAGAGGTATGAACAGGGAGTGGCGTGGGTTTGGAGGAGTAGAAAGGGAGAGGTATGAGCAGGGAGTGGTGTGAGTTTGGGGGAGTAGAAAGGGAGAGGTATGAGCAGGGAGTGGCGTGGGATTGGAGGAGTAGAAAGGGAGAGGTATGAGCAGGGAGTGGCGTGGGATTGGAGGAGTAGAAAGGGAGAGGTATGAGCAGGGAGTGGCGTGGGTTTGGAGGAGTAGAAAGGGAGAGGTATGAACAGGGAGTGGCGTGGGATTGGAGGAGTAGAAAGGGAGAGGTATGAGGAGGGAGTGGTGTGGGTTTGGGGGAGTAGAAAGTGAGAGGTATGAACAGGGAGTGGCGTGGGATTGGAAGAGTAGAAAGGGAGAGGTGTGGGTTTGGAGGAGTAGATAGGGAGAGGTATGAGCAGGGAGTGGCGTGGGTTTGGGGGAGTAGAAAGGGAGAGGTATGAACAGGGAGTGGCGTGGGTTTGGGGGAGTAGAAAGGGAGAGGTATGAGCAGGGAGTGGCGTGGGTTTGGAGGAGTAGAAAGGGAGAGGTATGAACAGGGAGTGGCGTGGGATTGGGGGAGTAGAAAGGGAGAGGTATGAGCAGGGAGTGGCGTGGGTTTGGGGGAGTAGAAAGGGAGAGGTATGAACAGGGAGTGGCGTGGGATTGGGGGAGTAGAAAGGGAGAGGTATGAGCAGGGAGTGGCGTGGGTTTGGGGGAGTAGAAAGGGAGAGGTATGAACAGGGAGTGGCGTGGGTTTGGGGGAGTAGAAAGGGAGAGGTATGAGCAGGGAGTGGCGTGGGTTTGGAGGAGTAGAAAGGGAGAGGTATGAACAGGGAGTGGCGTGGGTTTGGGGGAGTAGAAAGGGAGAGGTATGAGCAGGGAGTGGCGTGGGTTTGGGGGAGTAGAAAGGGAGAGGTTTGAGCAGGGAGTGGCGTGGGTTTGGGGGAGTAGAAAGGGAGAGGTATGAACAGGGAGTGGCGTGGGTTTGGGGGAGTAGAAAGGGAGTGGTATGAACAGGGAGTGGCGTAGGTTTGGGGGAGTAGAAAGGGAGAGGTATGAGCAGTGGCGTGGGTTTGGGGGAGTAGAAAGGGAGAGGTATGAACAGGGAGTGGCGTGGGTTTGGGGGAGTAGAAAGGGAGAGGTATGAACAGGGAGTGGCGTGGGTTTGGAGGAGTAGAAAGGGAGAGGTATGAGCAGGGAGTGGTGTGAGTTTGGGGGAGTAGAAAGGGAGAGGTATGAGCAGGGAGTGGCGTGGGTTTGGGGGAGTAGAAAGGGAGAGGTATGAGCAGGGAGTGGCGTGGGTTTGGGGGAGTAGAAAGGGAGAGGTATGAACAGGGAGTGGCGTGGGTTTGGAGGAGTAGAAAGGGAGAGGTATGAGCAGGGAGTGGTGTGGGTTTGGGGGAGTAGAAAGGGAGAGGTATGAGCAGGGAGTGGTGTGGGTTTGGGGGAGTAGAAAGGGAGAGGTATGAGGAGGGAGTGGTGTGGGTTTGGGGGAGTAGAAAGGGAGAGGTATGAACAGGGAGTGGCGTGGGTTTGGGGGGAGTAGAAAGGGAGAGGTATGAGCAGGGAGTGGCGTGGGTTTGGGGGGAGTAGAAAGGGAGAGGTATGAGCAGGGAGTGGCGTGGGATTGGGGGAGTAGAAAGGGAGAGGTATGAGCAGGGAGTGGCGTGGGTTTGGGGGAGTAGAAAGGGAGAGGTATGAACAGGGAGTGGCGTGGGATTGGGGGAGTAGAAAGGGAGAGGTATGAGCAGGGAGTGGCGTGGGTTTGGGGGAGTAGAAAGGGAGAGGTATGAACAGGGAGTGGCGTGGGTTTGGGGGAGTAGAAAGGGAGAGGTATGAGCAGGGAGTGGCGTGGGTTTGGAGGAGTAGAAAGGGAGAGGTATGAACAGGGAGTGGCGTGGGTTTGGGGGAGTAGAAAGGGAGAGGTATGAGCAGGGAGTGGCGTGGGTTTGGGGGAGTAGAAAGGGAGAGGTATGAGCAGGGAGTGGCGTGGGTTTGGGGGAGTAGAAAGGGAGAGGTATGAACAGGGAGTGGCGTGGGTTTGGGGGAGTAGAAAGGGAGTGGTATGAACAGGGAGTGGCGTAGGTTTGGGGGAGTAGAAAGGGAGAGGTATGAGCAGTGGCGTGGGTTTGGGGGAGTAGAAAGGGAGAGGTATGAACAGGGAGTGGCGTGGGTTTGGGGGAGTAGAAAGGGAGAGGTATGAACAGGGAGTGGCGTGGGTTTGGAGGAGTAGAAAGGGAGAGGTATGAGCAGGGAGTGGTGTGAGTTTGGGGGAGTAGAAAGGGAGAGGTATGAGCAGGGAGTGGCGTGGGATTGGAGGAGTAGAAAGGGAGAGGTATGAGCAGGGAGTGGCGTGGGATTGGAGGAGTAGAAAGGGAGAGGTATGAGCAGGGAGTGGCGTGGGTTTGGAGGAGTAGAAAGGGAGAGGTATGAACAGGGAGTGGCGTGGGATTGGAGGAGTAGAAAGGGAGAGGTATGAGGAGGGAGTGGTGTGGGTTTGGGGGAGTAGAAAGTGAGAGGTATGAACAGGGAGTGGCGTGGGATTGGAAGAGTAGAAAGGGAGAGGTGTGGGTTTGGAGGAGTAGATAGGGAGAGGTATGAGCAGGGAGTGGCGTGGGATTGGAGGAGTAGAAAGGGAGAGGTATGAGCAGGGAGTGGCGTGGGTTTGGGGGAGTAGAAAGGGAGAGGTATGAACAGGGAGTGGCGTGGGTTTGGGGGAGTAGAAAGGGAGAGGTATGAGCAGGGAGTGGCGTGGGTTTGGAGGAGTAGAAAGGGAGAGGTATGAACAGGGAGTGGCGTGGGATTGGGGGAGTAGAAAGGGAGAGGTATGAGCAGGGAGTGGCGTGGGTTTGGGGGAGTAGAAAGGGAGAGGTATGAACAGGGAGTGGCGTGGGATTGGGGGAGTAGAAAGGGAGAGGTATGAGCAGGGAGTGGCGTGGGTTTGGGGGAGTAGAAAGGGAGAGGTATGAACAGGGAGTGGCGTGGGTTTGGGGGAGTAGAAAGGGAGAGGTATGAGCAGGGAGTGGCGTGGGTTTGGAGGAGTAGAAAGGGAGAGGTATGAACAGGGAGTGGCGTGGGTTTGGGGGAGTAGAAAGGGAGAGGTATGAGCAGGGAGTGGCGTGGGTTTGGGGGAGTAGAAAGGGAGAGGTATGAGCAGGGAGTGGCGTGGGTTTGGGGGAGTAGAAAGGGAGAGGTATGAACAGGGAGTGGCGTGGGTTTGGGGGAGTAGAAAGGGAGTGGTATGAACAGGGAGTGGCGTAGGTTTGGGGGAGTAGAAAGGGAGAGGTATGAGCAGTGGCGTGGGTTTGGGGGAGTAGAAAGGGAGAGGTATGAACAGGGAGTGGCGTGGGTTTGGGGGAGTAGAAAGGGAGAGGTATGAACAGGGAGTGGCGTGGGTTTGGAGGAGTAGAAAGGGAGAGGTATGAGCAGGGAGTGGTGTGAGTTTGGGGGAGTAGAAAGGGAGAGGTATGAGCAGGGAGTGGCGTGGGTTTGGGGGAGTAGAAAGGGAGAGGTATGAGCAGGGAGTGGCGTGGGTTTGGGGGAGTAGAAAGGGAGAGGTATGAACAGGGAGTGGCGTGGGTTTGGAGGAGTAGAAAGGGAGAGGTATGAGCAGGGAGTGGTGTGGGTTTGGGGGAGTAGAAAGGGAGAGGTATGAGCAGGGAGTGGTGTGGGTTTGGGGGAGTAGAAAGGGAGAGGTATGAGGAGGGAGTGGTGTGGGTTTGGGGGAGTAGAAAGGGAGAGGTATGAACAGGGAGTGGCGTGGGTTTGGGGGGAGTAGAAAGGGAGAGGTATGAGCAGGGAGTGGCGTGGGTTTGGGGGGAGTAGAAAGGGAGAGGTATGAGCAGGGAGTGGTGTGGGTTTGGGGGGAGTAGAAAGGGAGAGGTATGAGCAGGGAGTGGTGTGGGTTTGGGGGGAGTAGAAAGGGAGAGGTATGAGCAGGGAGTGGTGTGGGTTTGGGGGGAGTAGAAAGGGAGAGGTATGAGCAGGGAGTGGCGTGGGTTTGGGGGGAGTAGAAAGGGAGAGGTATGAGCAGGGAGTGGTGTGGGTTTGGGGGGAGTAGAAAGGGAGAGGTATGAACAGGGAGTGGCGTGGGTTTGGAGGAGTAGAAAGGGAGAGGTATGAGCAGGGAGTGGCGTGGGATTGGAGGAGTAGAAAGGGAGAGGTATGAACAGGGAGTGGCGTGGGTTTGGAGGAGTAGAAAGGGAGAGGTATGAGCAGGGAGTGGCGTGGGATTGGAGGAGTAGAAAGGGAGAGGTATGAGCAGGGAGTGGCGTGGGATTGGAGGAGTAGAAAGGGAGAGGTATGAGCAGGGAGTGGCGTGGGTTTGGAGGAGTAGAAAGGGAGAGGTATGAACAGGGAGTGGCGTGGGATTGGAGGAGTAGAAAGGGAGAGGTATGAGGAGGGAGTGGTGTGGGTTTGGGGGAGTAGAAAGTGAGAGGTATGAACAGGGAGTGGCGTGGGATTGGAAGAGTAGAAAGGGAGAGGTGTGGGTTTGGAGGAGTAGATAGGGAGAGGTATGAGCAGGGAGTGGCGTGGGTTTGGGGGAGTAGAAAGGGAGAGGTATGAACAGGGAGTGGCGTGGGTTTGGGGGAGTAGAAAGGGAGAGGTATGAGCAGGGAGTGGCGTGGGTTTGGAGGAGTAGAAAGGGAGAGGTATGAACAGGGAGTGGCGTGGGATTGGGGGAGTAGAAAGGGAGAGGTATGAGCAGGGAGTGGCGTGGGTTTGGGGGAGTAGAAAGGGAGAGGTATGAACAGGGAGTGGCGTGGGATTGGGGGAGTAGAAAGGGAGAGGTATGAGCAGGGAGTGGCGTGGGTTTGGGGGAGTAGAAAGGGAGAGGTATGAACAGGGAGTGGCGTGGGTTTGGGGGAGTAGAAAGGGAGAGGTATGAGCAGGGAGTGGCGTGGGTTTGGAGGAGTAGAAAGGGAGAGGTATGAACAGGGAGTGGCGTGGGTTTGGGGGAGTAGAAAGGGAGAGGTATGAGCAGGGAGTGGCGTGGGTTTGGGGGAGTAGAAAGGGAGAGGTATGAGCAGGGAGTGGCGTGGGTTTGGGGGAGTAGAAAGGGAGAGGTATGAACAGGGAGTGGCGTGGGTTTGGGGGAGTAGAAAGGGAGTGGTATGAACAGGGAGTGGCGTAGGTTTGGGGGAGTAGAAAGGGAGAGGTATGAGCAGTGGCGTGGGTTTGGGGGAGTAGAAAGGGAGAGGTATGAACAGGGAGTGGCGTGGGTTTGGGGGAGTAGAAAGGGAGAGGTATGAACAGGGAGTGGCGTGGGTTTGGAGGAGTAGAAAGGGAGAGGTATGAGCAGGGAGTGGTGTGAGTTTGGGGGAGTAGAAAGGGAGAGGTATGAGCAGGGAGTGGCGTGGGATTGGAGGAGTAGAAAGGGAGAGGTATGAGCAGGGAGTGGCGTGGGATTGGAGGAGTAGAAAGGGAGAGGTATGAGCAGGGAGTGGCGTGGGTTTGGAGGAGTAGAAAGGGAGAGGTATGAACAGGGAGTGGCGTGGGATTGGAGGAGTAGAAAGGGAGAGGTATGAGGAGGGAGTGGTGTGGGTTTGGGGGAGTAGAAAGTGAGAGGTATGAACAGGGAGTGGCGTGGGATTGGAAGAGTAGAAAGGGAGAGGTGTGGGTTTGGAGGAGTAGATAGGGAGAGGTATGAGCAGGGAGTGGCGTGGGTTTGGGGGAGTAGAAAGGGAGAGGTATGAACAGGGAGTGGCGTGGGTTTGGGGGAGTAGAAAGGGAGAGGTATGAGCAGGGAGTGGCGTGGGTTTGGAGGAGTAGAAAGGGAGAGGTATGAACAGGGAGTGGCGTGGGATTGGGGGAGTAGAAAGGGAGAGGTATGAGCAGGGAGTGGCGTGGGTTTGGGGGAGTAGAAAGGGAGAGGTATGAACAGGGAGTGGCGTGGGATTGGGGGAGTAGAAAGGGAGAGGTATGAGCAGGGAGTGGCGTGGGTTTGGGGGAGTAGAAAGGGAGAGGTATGAACAGGGAGTGGCGTGGGTTTGGGGGAGTAGAAAGGGAGAGGTATGAGCAGGGAGTGGCGTGGGTTTGGAGGAGTAGAAAGGGAGAGGTATGAACAGGGAGTGGCGTGGGTTTGGGGGAGTAGAAAGGGAGAGGTATGAGCAGGGAGTGGCGTGGGTTTGGGGGAGTAGAAAGGGAGAGGTATGAGCAGGGAGTGGCGTGGGTTTGGGGGAGTAGAAAGGGAGAGGTATGAACAGGGAGTGGCGTGGGTTTGGGGGAGTAGAAAGGGAGTGGTATGAACAGGGAGTGGCGTAGGTTTGGGGGAGTAGAAAGGGAGAGGTATGAGCAGTGGCGTGGGTTTGGGGGAGTAGAAAGGGAGAGGTATGAACAGGGAGTGGCGTGGGTTTGGGGGAGTAGAAAGGGAGAGGTATGAACAGGGAGTGGCGTGGGTTTGGAGGAGTAGAAAGGGAGAGGTATGAGCAGGGAGTGGTGTGAGTTTGGGGGAGTAGAAAGGGAGAGGTATGAGCAGGGAGTGGCGTGGGTTTGGGGGAGTAGAAAGGGAGAGGTATGAACAGGGAGTGGCGTGGGTTTGGAGGAGTAGAAAGGGAGAGGTATGAGCAGGGAGTGGTGTGGGTTTGGGGGAGTAGAAAGGGAGAGGTATGAGCAGGGAGTGGTGTGGGTTTGGGGGAGTAGAAAGGGAGAGGTATGAGGAGGGAGTGGTGTGGGTTTGGGGGAGTAGAAAGGGAGAGGTATGAACAGGGAGTGGCGTGGGTTTGGGGGGAGTAGAAAGGGAGAGGTATGAGCAGGGAGTGGCGTGGGTTTGGGGGGAGTAGAAAGGGAGAGGTATGAGCAGGGAGTGGTGTGGGTTTGGGGGGAGTAGAAAGGGAGAGGTATGAGCAGGGAGTGGTGTGGGTTTGGGGGGAGTAGAAAGGGAGAGGTATGAGCAGGGAGTGGTGTGGGTTTGGGGGGAGTAGAAAGGGAGAGGTATGAGCAGGGAGTGGCGTGGGTTTGGGGGGAGTAGAAAGGGAGAGGTATGAGCAGGGAGTGGTGTGGGTTTGGGGGGAGTAGAAAGGGAGAGGTATGAACAGGGAGTGGCGTAGGTTTGGGGGGGAGTAGAAAGGGAGAGGTATGAGCAGGGAGTGGCGTGGGTTTGGGGGAGTAGAAAGGGAGAGGTATGAACAGGGAGTGGCGTGGGTTTGGGGGGAGTAGAAAGGGAGAGGTATGAGCAGGGAGTGGCGTGGGTTTGGGGGGAGTAGAAAGGGAGAGGTATGAGCAGGGAGTGGTGTGGGTTTGGGGGGAGTAGAAAGGGAGAGGTATGAGCAGGGAGTGGTGTGGGTTTGGGGGAGTAGAAAGGGAGAGGTATGAGCAGGGAGTGGTGTGGGTTTGGGGGAGTAGAAAGGGAGAGGTATGAGGAGGGAGTGGTGTGGGTTTGGGGGAGTAGAAAGGGAGAGGTATGAACAGGGAGTGGCGTGGGTTTGGGGGGAGTAGAAAGGGAGAGGTATGAGCAGGGAGTGGCGTGGGTTTGGGGGGAGTAGAAAGGGAGAGGTATGAGCAGGGAGTGGTGTGGGTTTGGGGGGAGTAGAAAGGGAGAGGTATGAGCAGGGAGTGGTGTGGGTTTGGGGGGAGTAGAAAGGGAGAGGTATGAGCAGGGAGTGGTGTGGGTTTGGGGGGAGTAGAAAGGGAGAGGTATGAGCAGGGAGTGGCGTGGGTTTGGGGGGAGTAGAAAGGGAGAGGTATGAGCAGGGAGTGGTGTGGGTTTGGGGGGAGTAGAAAGGGAGAGGTATGAACAGGGAGTGGCGTGGGTTTGGAGGAGTAGAAAGGGAGAGGTATGAGCAGGGAGTGGCGTGGGATTGGAGGAGTAGAAAGGGAGAGGTATGAACAGGGAGTGGCGTGGGTTTGGAGGAGTAGAAAGGGAGAGGTATGAGCAGGGAGTGGCGTGGGATTGGAGGAGTAGAAAGGGAGAGGTATGAGCAGGGAGTGGCGTGGGATTGGAGGAGTAGAAAGGGAGAGGTATGAGCAGGGAGTGGCGTGGGTTTGGAGGAGTAGAAAGGGAGAGGTATGAACAGGGAGTGGCGTGGGATTGGAGGAGTAGAAAGGGAGAGGTATGAGGAGGGAGTGGTGTGGGTTTGGGGGAGTAGAAAGTGAGAGGTATGAACAGGGAGTGGCGTGGGATTGGAAGAGTAGAAAGGGAGAGGTGTGGGTTTGGAGGAGTAGATAGGGAGAGGTATGAGCAGGGAGTGGCGTGGGTTTGGGGGAGTAGAAAGGGAGAGGTATGAACAGGGAGTGGCGTGGGTTTGGGGGAGTAGAAAGGGAGAGGTATGAGCAGGGAGTGGCGTGGGTTTGGAGGAGTAGAAAGGGAGAGGTATGAACAGGGAGTGGCGTGGGATTGGGGGAGTAGAAAGGGAGAGGTATGAGCAGGGAGTGGCGTGGGTTTGGGGGAGTAGAAAGGGAGAGGTATGAACAGGGAGTGGCGTGGGATTGGGGGAGTAGAAAGGGAGAGGTATGAGCAGGGAGTGGCGTGGGTTTGGGGGAGTAGAAAGGGAGAGGTATGAACAGGGAGTGGCGTGGGTTTGGGGGAGTAGAAAGGGAGAGGTATGAGCAGGGAGTGGCGTGGGTTTGGAGGAGTAGAAAGGGAGAGGTATGAACAGGGAGTGGCGTGGGTTTGGGGGAGTAGAAAGGGAGAGGTATGAGCAGGGAGTGGCGTGGGTTTGGGGGAGTAGAAAGGGAGAGGTATGAGCAGGGAGTGGCGTGGGTTTGGGGGAGTAGAAAGGGAGAGGTATGAACAGGGAGTGGCGTGGGTTTGGGGGAGTAGAAAGGGAGTGGTATGAACAGGGAGTGGCGTAGGTTTGGGGGAGTAGAAAGGGAGAGGTATGAGCAGTGGCGTGGGTTTGGGGGAGTAGAAAGGGAGAGGTATGAACAGGGAGTGGCGTGGGTTTGGGGGAGTAGAAAGGGAGAGGTATGAACAGGGAGTGGCGTGGGTTTGGAGGAGTAGAAAGGGAGAGGTATGAGCAGGGAGTGGTGTGAGTTTGGGGGAGTAGAAAGGGAGAGGTATGAGCAGGGAGTGGCGTGGGATTGGAGGAGTAGAAAGGGAGAGGTATGAGCAGGGAGTGGCGTGGGATTGGAGGAGTAGAAAGGGAGAGGTATGAGCAGGGAGTGGCGTGGGTTTGGAGGAGTAGAAAGGGAGAGGTATGAACAGGGAGTGGCGTGGGATTGGAGGAGTAGAAAGGGAGAGGTATGAGGAGGGAGTGGTGTGGGTTTGGGGGAGTAGAAAGTGAGAGGTATGAACAGGGAGTGGCGTGGGATTGGAAGAGTAGAAAGGGAGAGGTGTGGGTTTGGAGGAGTAGATAGGGAGAGGTATGAGCAGGGAGTGGCGTGGGTTTGGGGGAGTAGAAAGGGAGAGGTATGAACAGGGAGTGGCGTGGGTTTGGGGGAGTAGAAAGGGAGAGGTATGAGCAGGGAGTGGCGTGGGTTTGGAGGAGTAGAAAGGGAGAGGTATGAACAGGGAGTGGCGTGGGATTGGGGGAGTAGAAAGGGAGAGGTATGAGCAGGGAGTGGCGTGGGTTTGGGGGAGTAGAAAGGGAGAGGTATGAACAGGGAGTGGCGTGGGATTGGGGGAGTAGAAAGGGAGAGGTATGAGCAGGGAGTGGCGTGGGTTTGGGGGAGTAGAAAGGGAGAGGTATGAACAGGGAGTGGCGTGGGTTTGGGGGAGTAGAAAGGGAGAGGTATGAGCAGGGAGTGGCGTGGGTTTGGAGGAGTAGAAAGGGAGAGGTATGAACAGGGAGTGGCGTGGGTTTGGGGGAGTAGAAAGGGAGAGGTATGAGCAGGGAGTGGCGTGGGTTTGGGGGAGTAGAAAGGGAGAGGTATGAGCAGGGAGTGGCGTGGGTTTGGGGGAGTAGAAAGGGAGAGGTATGAACAGGGAGTGGCGTGGGTTTGGGGGAGTAGAAAGGGAGTGGTATGAACAGGGAGTGGCGTAGGTTTGGGGGAGTAGAAAGGGAGAGGTATGAGCAGTGGCGTGGGTTTGGGGGAGTAGAAAGGGAGAGGTATGAACAGGGAGTGGCGTGGGTTTGGGGGAGTAGAAAGGGAGAGGTATGAACAGGGAGTGGCGTGGGTTTGGAGGAGTAGAAAGGGAGAGGTATGAGCAGGGAGTGGTGTGAGTTTGGGGGAGTAGAAAGGGAGAGGTATGAGCAGGGAGTGGCGTGGGTTTGGGGGAGTAGAAAGGGAGAGGTATGAACAGGGAGTGGCGTGGGTTTGGAGGAGTAGAAAGGGAGAGGTATGAGCAGGGAGTGGTGTGGGTTTGGGGGAGTAGAAAGGGAGAGGTATGAGCAGGGAGTGGTGTGGGTTTGGGGGAGTAGAAAGGGAGAGGTATGAGGAGGGAGTGGTGTGGGTTTGGGGGAGTAGAAAGGGAGAGGTATGAACAGGGAGTGGCGTGGGTTTGGGGGGAGTAGAAAGGGAGAGGTATGAGCAGGGAGTGGCGTGGGTTTGGGGGGAGTAGAAAGGGAGAGGTATGAGCAGGGAGTGGTGTGGGTTTGGGGGGAGTAGAAAGGGAGAGGTATGAGCAGGGAGTGGTGTGGGTTTGGGGGGAGTAGAAAGGGAGAGGTATGAGCAGGGAGTGGTGTGGGTTTGGGGGGAGTAGAAAGGGAGAGGTATGAGCAGGGAGTGGCGTGGGTTTGGGGGGAGTAGAAAGGGAGAGGTATGAGCAGGGAGTGGTGTGGGTTTGGGGGGAGTAGAAAGGGAGAGGTATGAACAGGGAGTGGCGTAGGTTTGGGGGGGAGTAGAAAGGGAGAGGTATGAGCAGGGAGTGGCGTGGGTTTGGGGGAGTAGAAAGGGAGAGGTATGAACAGGGAGTGGCGTGGGTTTGGGGGGAGTAGAAAGGGAGAGGTATGAGCAGGGAGTGGCGTGGGTTTGGGGGGAGTAGAAAGGGAGAGGTATGAGCAGGGAGTGGTGTGGGTTTGGGGGGAGTAGAAAGGGAGAGGTATGAACAGGGAGTGGCGTGGGTTTGGGGGAGTAGAAAGGGAGAGGTATGAGCAGGGAGTGGCGTGGGTTTGGGGGAGTAGAAAGGGAGAGGTATGAGCAGGGAGTGGCGTGGGTTTGGGGGAGTAGAAAGGGAGAGGTATGAACAGGGAGTGGCGTGGGTTTGGGGGAGTAGAAAGGGAGTGGTATGAACAGGGAGTGGCGTAGGTTTGGGGGAGTAGAAAGGGAGAGGTATGAGCAGTGGCGTGGGTTTGGGGGAGTAGAAAGGGAGAGGTATGAACAGGGAGTGGCGTGGGTTTGGGGGAGTAGAAAGGGAGAGGTATGAACAGGGAGTGGCGTGGGTTTGGAGGAGTAGAAAGGGAGAGATATGAGCAGGGAGTGGTGTGAGTTTGGGGGAGTAGAAAGGGAGAGGTATGAGCAGGGAGTGGCGTGGGATTGGAGGAGTAGAAAGGGAGAGGTATGAGCAGGGAGTGGCGTGGGATTGGAGGAGTAGAAAGGGAGAGGTATGAGCAGGGAGTGGCGTGGGTTTGGAGGAGTAGAAAGGGAGAGGTATGAACAGGGAGTGGCGTGGGATTGGAGGAGTAGAAAGGGAGAGGTATGAGGAGGGAGTGGTGTGGGTTTGGGGGAGTAGAAAGTGAGAGGTATGAACAGGGAGTGGCGTGGGATTGGAAGAGTAGAAAGGGAGAGGTGTGGGTTTGGAGGAGTAGATAGGGAGAGGTATGAGCAGGGAGTGGCGTGGGTTTGGGGGAGTAGAAAGGGAGAGGTATGAACAGGGAGTGGCGTGGGTTTGGGGGAGTAGAAAGGGAGAGGTATGAGCAGGGAGTGGCGTGGGTTTGGAGGAGTAGAAAGGGAGAGGTATGAACAGGGAGTGGCGTGGGATTGGGGGAGTAGAAAGGGAGAGGTATGAGCAGGGAGTGGCGTGGGTTTGGGGGAGTAGAAAGGGAGAGGTATGAACAGGGAGTGGCGTGGGATTGGGGGAGTAGAAAGGGAGAGGTATGAGCAGGGAGTGGCGTGGGTTTGGGGGAGTAGAAAGGGAGAGGTATGAACAGGGAGTGGCGTGGGTTTGGGGGAGTAGAAAGGGAGAGGTATGAGCAGGGAGTGGCGTGGGTTTGGAGGAGTAGAAAGGGAGAGGTATGAACAGGGAGTGGCGTGGGTTTGGGGGAGTAGAAAGGGAGAGGTATGAGCAGGGAGTGGCGTGGGTTTGGGGGAGTAGAAAGGGAGAGGTATGAGCAGGGAGTGGCGTGGGTTTGGGGGAGTAGAAAGGGAGAGGTATGAACAGGGAGTGGCGTGGGTTTGGGGGAGTAGAAAGGGAGTGGTATGAACAGGGAGTGGCGTAGGTTTGGGGGAGTAGAAAGGGAGAGGTATGAGCAGTGGCGTGGGTTTGGGGGAGTAGAAAGGGAGAGGTATGAACAGGGAGTGGCGTGGGTTTGGGGGAGTAGAAAGGGAGAGGTATGAACAGGGAGTGGCGTGGGTTTGGAGGAGTAGAAAGGGAGAGGTATGAGCAGGGAGTGGTGTGAGTTTGGGGGAGTAGAAAGGGAGAGGTATGAGCAGGGAGTGGCGTGGGTTTGGGGGAGTAGAAAGGGAGAGGTATGAACAGGGAGTGGCGTGGGTTTGGAGGAGTAGAAAGGGAGAGGTATGAGCAGGGAGTGGTGTGGGTTTGGGGGAGTAGAAAGGGAGAGGTATGAGCAGGGAGTGGTGTGGGTTTGGGGGAGTAGAAAGGGAGAGGTATGAGGAGGGAGTGGTGTGGGTTTGGGGGAGTAGAAAGGGAGAGGTATGAACAGGGAGTGGCGTGGGTTTGGGGGGAGTAGAAAGGGAGAGGTATGAGCAGGGAGTGGCGTGGGTTTGGGGGGAGTAGAAAGGGAGAGGTATGAGCAGGGAGTGGTGTGGGTTTGGGGGGAGTAGAAAGGGAGAGGTATGAGCAGGGAGTGGTGTGGGTTTGGGGGGAGTAGAAAGGGAGAGGTATGAGCAGGGAGTGGTGTGGGTTTGGGGGGAGTAGAAAGGGAGAGGTATGAGCAGGGAGTGGCGTGGGTTTGGGGGGAGTAGAAAGGGAGAGGTATGAGCAGGGAGTGGTGTGGGTTTGGGGGGAGTAGAAAGGGAGAGGTATGAACAGGGAGTGGCGTAGGTTTGGGGGGGAGTAGAAAGGGAGAGGTATGAGCAGGGAGTGGCGTGGGTTTGGGGGAGTAGAAAGGGAGAGGTATGAACAGGGAGTGGCGTGGGTTTGGGGGGAGTAGAAAGGGAGAGGTATGAGCAGGGAGTGGCGTGGGTTTGGGGGGAGTAGAAAGGGAGAGGTATGAGCAGGGAGTGGTGTGGGTTTGGGGGGAGTAGAAAGGGAGAGGTATGAGCAGGGAGTGGTGTGGGTTTGGGGGGAGTAGAAAGGGAGAGGTATGAGCAGGGAGTGGTGTGGGTTTGGGGGGAGTAGAAAGGGAGAGGTATGAGCAGGGAGTGGCGTGGGTTTGGGGGGAGTAGAAAGGGAGAGGTATGAGCAGGGAGTGGTGTGGGTTTGGGGGGAGTAGAAAGGGAGAGGTATGAACAGGGAGTGGCGTAGGTTTGGGGGGGAGTAGAAAGGGAGAGGTATGAGCAGGGAGTGGCGTGGGTTTGGGGGAGTAGAAAGGGAGAGGTATGAACAGGGAGTGGCGTGGGTTTGGGGGAGTAGAAAGGGAGAGGTATGAACAGGGAGTGGCGTGGGTTTGGAGGAGTAGAAAGGGAGAGGTATGAGCAGGGAGTGGTGTGGGTTTGGGGGAGTAGAAAGGGAGAGGTATGAGCAGGGAGTGGTGTGGGTTTGGAGGAGTAGAAAGGGAGAGGTATGAGCAGGGAGTGGTGTGGGATTGGAGGAGTAGAAAGGGAGAGGTATGAGCAGGGAGTGGTGTGGGTTTGGAGGAGTAGAAAGGGAGAGGTATGAGCAGGGAGTGGTGTGGGTTTGAAGGAGTAGAAAGGGAGAGGTATGAGCAGGGAGTGGCGTGGGTTTGGGGGGAGTAGAAAGGGAGAGGTATGAGCAGGGAGTGGCGTGGGTTTGGGGGAGTAGAAAGGGAGAGGTATGAGCAGGGAGTGGCGTGGGTTTGGATAAACTTTAATTCATTCATTCTACGTTTTGTTTGTGGAAAAATATTTCATTGGAAGATATAAAAATGCTTGAACCTGTAATAAATACGTTGCCTTGTTACTGATTAACTGTATTTTGGAGGACTTGTAGTCTTTTAAAATACATGGCACAGAGACACAGAAAAAGAAACAAAGGAAATGGCCAGGAGAATATGGCTACAAACAGACACATTGAACAGGAGAAATTAGCAGAGTAAATAAGAATTGTTACATGTGTGACTGGTCAGTCTCTTGACTGGAGTGCCACCAACAGTGTCACTCTTGGAAGACACTAATTTGAACAATTCTACGTCAGTCATATTATAAAGTTACATTGTTTTAGTCAATAAAGCAATGTCATAAACATTTTACACACACACCTCACATTAAACCTAATGTGTATTAAATGACACTAACCCTATTCATATTTGGGCTGTCATTAGACATACAGAGGATAATCAACTAGAGAAAATGCTGGATATTGTTAGGCAATGCAACATGTTCTGTAGTAATAACCACCATGAAGAATTCATTCTAGTGGGACACAACTATACTGGATGGTTTTGTAATGTGTCACTTTTTCAGGTAGAAACAATCGTTCAAATAGGGTGTTTGACAGCCATGCTGATGGATGATGTGTTTCGACAAAAGAAGAGTTCAAAACAAAGTTAGCATTGTTATCCAGAAAAGTGAACTTGTGCATACTTTTTAGATTTTTAATAATTACGTATTCCTGTCAGATGATATAAATTAGAATTTACTAATAATATAAAATACAGTTGTGACCGATTGCATTTAGAATACTGTGTTGTAATCCAAAAGCATTGTCAGTTGTTTGTCTAACCGTTTTGTTCACTTGGACAGTTAGGGTAATACCGATTCAGTGTTGTGTGTGGCAGGTTGACACCCTGCTGGTGTTCCTTAGGCAAACATCACATGTTGTGTGCACACGCATTGATTCTATTTAATAAGTTCAGCTGCTTTTGTAACTTCTCTGAAATACATCGAACTATCGTCAAGTTTGTGTATGTATCTAATGTATATATGCAGGAATATACTTTGTGTGTGTACATGTTGCAATGTCTAAATGTTATTTACTCCATGTTCCTGTGTGTTAACTTTTTTAATTTATAAATTTTGTTTATACAACTTATAAATTTATTCATTTTATCCATTCACTTTTTCAAATTGTGTTTATCTACATGTATAAATTGCATATTTGTTATACAATCAGATATATTGCTCATTGTTTTATCTATTCTACTACACTTATCTAACTTATAACCTTATTTAATTTTATCTACTCATTGTTTAATATATTTACCTTTTACAGGCTATTTATGTGTGCCCGGTATGTACCAACCGTATGTTTTTTTTAATCTGAAATAAGTGTATTTGTATACATTATTATTTGTTGAAAGCAAAACAAGACAAGTAGAACTCGGATAAACCGACACGTAGATATCTAACTGCAATAATTTTCAAAAAGTTACAATAACAACTTCAACAAATGTTTGCATAGAGAGTTTGTATATACAGAATGTGCATGAGCTGAAGCAATACATGTCACTGCACGCCATAATCGGATATGACAAACGACGTGGACACGTTGGTCTGAAGTCGGTCACTCTTGACCAGGACAGCGTGTCTCTGGCGGTCATTGTCTGTATGTGACTGAGGTTGCGAGGTCAGTTCTCCGACACGGTCCAGTGGTTTAAGGAGTTCAACCCGGGTGTTTGGTACATGTGACCATGTCTTTCCCATGGCAGGTCTGGTGGTTCCTCCTTCGCCATAAACGACATTATTCGTTATCTGCAACAGTAAACAGCGTAAAGAAACATACAGCGACGTGTTTCATTAACTTGTTTCAAACTAGAATGGACATTTCTACTATATCTAATTAATAATAATACAATTTATTTGCATAGCGCCCAAATAAATAGTATTGCTCTCAGGCGCTTTACATAAATGTACAAATACCAGGTAGTAGCTAAAATTGGATGATAAATTATTATTAAAATATATCTATATATGTATATATGGATGATAAATTATTATAAATATATATATATAAACATTGTAAGTATAAGCCTATAAATGAAACAGTAAAATTAAATAACACAGTCGTAACATTACTTATTATTCATCAGTATGCTAAAATAAAAACATTAAAAGTATATGATTAAACAATAAAATTACATAGCTAATCCATCATAATTTTTTATTAAAATGCTAATAATGATATTAATTGTGTAATAATTATATGTTATAAATTAGCACCACCATATTTGAAGGAAGAACGTTACAAAGGTTTTAAGGCAAAATGCAGTATATCCATTATCTTCGATCTGAGTAAAACTCACTTGTGCTTCAGCCTCAAAGTTTAAAACAAAACCATGAAAATTAAATTGGTTTATACCATTCATTCAAAATCAAATAATTTGAAATATTAAGATTTGTTATAAAAAATGTATCATCAAATTATTTGTAATAACAAACTGTACTCCATCGCTCCCCATAGCTGCATTCATTGGCGGAATACTGATAAATCGCGTTCTGATAATAAAAAGGCAGATGGAGCTTATCGCATTCTGAAAACAAATGCGCTTCTGTGTATATCGTCAGACAGGGATTTATAAAATGTTCTTACATGCATTAGATAATATCATAACCCAACATGAATATCAATTCCATGTGCTAAATAAATGTCTTTATTCAGTATGGTCTCAAGACATTTACATTTTATTGGCATTCCAACACTGTTTTTTTGGAACAACCTGTCCGTAAAACATGAAATATAAACTGTCTTGCCTTACCAACACAGCTACAGAGTATTCCACAGCTAATGTCTTAAGAACTCTTGAAATGTGCATCATGTATGCATGCCCTGCAAGCAAAATAAATACCAAACCAACATGTAAACATGCTCATCATGGAACTGGGACAAAAATCAGTACTGAGAATATCACAATGCATTGCAGTTCATCACAGAGGTCAACACAACTGCTTACCCCATAACAGTATATATATTAAAATGTTATGTTAATACATTACTTTGACATATTTGTTTACCTTTTCCTGACTGTTTTCAATGTTTATGAGAACCATAATTTTTCGTAATCAGATGTGCATTTTACGCTAAAACAAGTAAAGTAAAATGCGAAGTAATAAAAATGTATCAAGTAAATGTTCTGAGTTTTGCAGTTCATCTTACAGCTGTAAGATAAACTAGACTAGTGCCTGTGAATGTCCTCTTCGTGAAATGACAACAACACATTTAAACAAATTAAAACAAATATTAATGTTGAACTGAGAACCGTGGGTGGTGAGGACAGTAAGTAGACAAAACTCAGTAGTACTTTGAATAATGTGCATACCGTCTGTTTGAAAGCCCCCTAGAACTGGCGAAGTGACAGCAGCCACGCAATCCACTATAACCAACTTCAGCGATGTTGAACACAGTTTGTCAGTCTGCATTCAAACACAATAACACAAATTATACAATTAAAGCAATTACATGCACAAGAAATCATAACAACAACATTCTTTGATCAACTCTTCAATGATATTAGCTGAATGATGGAGATTTAAATATAATCGTAAGAGAAGAGGTTTATTATATGTTGGACAGATCAAATCACTATTCTTTTAAAAACATGTTTCAGTCATAGTCCATTCAATATGTTGGTCAACGTCAAACAAAGTGCAATAGTAAGCTTGGTGGCATTATTTGTTTCTAATAATTTTATGTGCTTGTATTGTGTAGGTAGTAAATGGAGGTATTGTCAGTGTGGTATTAAATATTATGGTACCAACAAAGTTTATTTTGCTGTAACCTCAAGTGCATGTTCACATGTGTGTGTGCGTGCGTGCATGCGTACGTGCGGGCGACTGTGTGTGACTGTGTGTGACTGTGTGTGTGTGTGTGTGTGTGTGTGAGGCGGGCTTGTGTGTGTGTATGTGTGTGTGTATGTTTGTCTATGTGTGTGTGTGTGTGTGGGTGTGTGTGTATGTGTGTGTCTGTGTGTGTGTGAGGCGGGCTTGTGTGTGCGTGTGTGTGTGACTGTGTGCATCTGAGGCGGGTGTATGGGTGCGTGTGCATGCATGTGGGCATGTGTGCATGCATAAGTGGCTGTGTGCATACATGTATGAGTGTTGTACAGTAAGATATTTAGCAGACATTAGTCCATGGCCCCTTTGGCTTTAACAACATCTATCTTTTGTAACATATTTTTATATACTAAAAACGTTAGGCTTCCCTTACCAACATTCTAGATATATCAGTGTCCTGTACATAATGTATACATGAAAAATACATTGTGCTTTTAGAAGATGGTAAACACACTACATGAACTTTTTGTTTACATGTAGACATCAGCACTAGGGTCTAATATGTCACCTGGTCATCAAGACTCGCCTTGAGGGTTTCCAATCCAGACAGAAGTTCAAATACACTGTAGACTTTACAGCAGCGAATAAGAGATCCAATCATCTCAACAGTCTGCAAAATATAGTTTCAAAAAGATGCATTAACACTACCATGTATCTACAAGTTTTGATGTAAGAAATCATAGTTCTATTTTATTGAAACATCACTATGACACACGTTGTATTTTGAATTGTGTGCTTTTATGTAAGATGCATGTGACATAAAAGTGACATGTATAAATATTTTGTTATAATACTTAAGTAAGGAATATATTGTTCATGGCCAAGATATAGTTATGTTGTAAGAAATAAACTTACTTTGGAACATATCTTTGTGAAACGTACATGACCAAGACCTATAGCTGATGGGTTGAAACGTTGTATGTTTCACAGAGATAGTTAATTTCTTAAAGCTAAAGTTGCCTACAACAATATGCATACATGGATTTTTGGATACCACTGATGGGACAGTGTTTGTAAATAATGCTATCGATTCATTTGATGTCAGTGCATAAGAATTTTTTTTAATATATCTTTACCATACAGACAAAAGCTAAGTACAATTGCATTGACATAGCATATGGCCCAGTGTGGAGCAGCTGGGCCAAATCCCTGTACACCCCACGCCAGTGATATTGATCTTTTTATAACTTATTAATTTTTTTCACTATTCATTTTTTTTTTATCGACATGTATAAATGCATATTATTTTCTGTAATACAACACTTTTACATTATGTAACCTATAACTTTATTTAAACTTTATCTACATATATATTTGTACCTCTACACATATTTGTACCATATTTACTTTTTTAAAGATATTTATGTGTATGTACTATGTACTAACTATGGATTTTTACCTGAAATAAATGTACAATGTATTCACAATATTGTCTAGTCATCATAGGATCTCCATTGCCATGTCAAATCTATTAACGATTTACAATCAATGTGATTCACCAGTCATGCTGCAATCATAGTTATTTTAGTGGCTGTTATTGGGTTGGAGTTTATGTAGAGTAATGTAGTTATTTCAGTCTTTCAACTGTTGTGCCAATGCTGTAATACTGAAATAAACTGTTGATTTACTTCTACTCTTATTTCAAGTACTTTTGAAAGCAAACCTTTTCTAAAATTTGCTACAGTTGCAGAAGTAATAAAGAATGGCCTGGGATTAAAATGAAACTATGTTACACGAAGTAATCACCTGTGTCAAAGGTTTTTGTCTTGCTTCAACCATGTCCTGCAGACGGCCACTATCAAATGAGCTGCCTGTGTCAAAGTAGACAACAGTTTGTCTTGTTTCCATGGCAACTGACAGTGCTATGCTGAGGCACAACTGTAACAATAATTAGTAACTAATCAACATAATATTCACTGGATTTTGGACATCCTATAACTGTTAGGAAGTGTAATAAAGAAATTAATACGAAAGGATAGCTTTTCAGCGACATTTTGAAAGGTCAAACAAGCAAGCTGAACATTCCATTGACATTCCAGATATTTAAAAGTGATTCTCAAATGCTTTTAGAACATGGTAGACATTAAACAGGAACAGACTGACTATGTCAAAGTTCTCTAACAGGATGGAATGTTGACAACTTTCACTAAAATAGTGTTGTAACTCTGTCAGTCATAAGTGATAAAGAGCAATACATTTAGAAGACTAAGGGTGATGTCACTGATATGGTAACAGTTGTGAAATAAATGATCAGTAAAGAATAATAAACAAATGATTGTGCCAACTGAGAAAGAATTGACAATTGATAACAGCCAAAAGGAGATGATGCAAAAAACGATGTCCTTTTTTGGCATGGAGGCCATATCGCAAGAAGGATATTGATATGCTAGAGTACAAAGGAGAGCAACCAAAATGAAACCGAATCTCAGGTATATTAGTTATGAAATGCATCTAAAAGAATGTGGTTTAACAACACTAAAATCCAGAAGATTGAGAGGAGATCAGATTGAGGTGTTTAACATATTGAATGGGTATGAAAATATTTACAGAAATATTTTTTTCTCGGTCAAGGAAGAGAGAAGGACTAGAGGACATGGAGTTACATTAACAAAGAAGCAGTGTAGACTCTATATTAGAAAATATTCACAAAGAACAGTAAACGAATGGAACAGATTATCAGCTGATTGTGTAGGTGCTAGTACAGTGTAGTGTTAATATATCTAAAAATAAAGTCGACATATACCTAAGACGGGCGGGGTACCCTTAGACAGATAGGTTGGACTCTCGATATGCCAAAAGGCTTCCTAGTCCACCTGCCATCTAGAGTTGAATATTTAAGTGGCAATCTTGTTCAATCTTGTTCAATCTAACCTACCTGAGTCTTGCCGCTTGCCACTGGTCCGACCACCTCGGTCACCTCGGCCGTGTACAGCCCTCCGTCCAGCAACTGGTCAATACTGCAAGCCAATGACGTCATAGTTCTGATGCATCACAGAGTGTGCAAAAAACACTTTAGAAACGCATGTTCTATATTGCACACATGTTCGGTTTCTGCAAATGTTTACTGTCCAAAATAAAAAGAAACAAGAAAATCTGGTGTTTCTGTATTACATCAACAACATTGTTTATATTACATCAACAACATTGTTTATATTACATCAACAACATTGTTTATATTACACCAACAACATTGTTTATATTACACCAACAACATTGTTTATATTACACCAACAACATTGTTTATATTACATCAACAACATTGTTTATATTACATCAACAACATTGTTTATATTACATCAACAACATTGTTTATATTACATCAATAACATTGTTTATATTACACCAACAACATTGTTTATATTACATCAACAACATTGTTTATATTACACCAACAATATTGTTTATATTACACCAACAACATTGTTTATATTACACCAACAACATTGTTTATATTACACCAACAACATTGTTTATATTACACCAACAACATTGTTTATATTACACCAACAACATTGTTTATATTACACCAACAACATTGTTTATATTACACCAACAACATTGTTTATATTACACCAACAACATTGTTTATATTACACCAACAACATTGTTTATATTACACCAACAACATTGTTTATATTACACCAACAACATTGTTTATATTACACCAACAACATTGTTTATATTACACCAACAACATTGTTTATATTACACCAACAACATTGTTTATATTACGTCAACAACATTGTTTATATTACGCCAACGACATTGTTTATATTACGCCAACAACATTGTTTATATTACATCAACAACATTGTTTATATTACATCAACAACATTGTTTATATTACATCAACAACACTGTTTATATTACATCAACAACATTGTTAATAAACAATATTATTGTCTAATAATGATTTTTTTTTATTACAATTAAATGTGAACTGCACTTCTAGAAAGATAGTATACAATTTTTTATATTATCATAATGGTTAAAAATGATAAGTAAAGAATGACACCCACTTGGACGAACCAGTCGATAAGATTGCAACTGATGACATGACATCAACATAGAGGTCTGCGCCATTCATGGGAAATGCCGAATACTGGGCCAAAAGAACGCGTTGAATTGACAGCACATCCTGTAAGCAGACAAGTACAGGAAAACTACCATTGTTAATTTTTTTAGTGTGCTGTAATGCATTTGTAAAGTGTTTACAGAATCTGTGTAATAAACTGAAACTATTTTAACTAGCAATTTCTGACTTCTGCTGAGTTTCTCAATTGAGAATGGCACTATCACAACTGCTTGCCACACATCACATGAATATAATGATCACAGGCGTCGCAGTTTGGGGGCCTTGGCGCTGAGCCCCCTAAAAAGGCCCCTCTATGTTAGTAGGTCACTTTGCTCCCAATGTTTACAAGTGGTGTGGCAATATTTAGCAATATATTAGGGAGGGGGAGCATGTTTTGTTTGGGGACTGCGAAGTTTTGAAAATAACTTGGAGCATCAGTTAACAATCTTCAATGGCGCCCGCCCCTATGTTTTTGCAGAGGTGTTGAAGTTCCGGCTCAGTCCTCCCCTAATATTAAGTTTGTACTGATCATGATGCCAGTGATGTCGTTTGGAATTTTAGCATAAACCATGAATTAACTGAAGTCACGCCTCCGAAGAGATTGGAGAGGTCACCCAGACCTGTACAATTATAATTTTACAAACTAACCAGCCTTGACAAACCGGATAAAATAAAACATATGGAAAAAAATACATCAATAGAGAACTACAACAGCAGAAAACAATCTCTTGAGACGGTCTCAATGCTCAGTTTTGGGCAATTACTGACCGGTCTTGAGGTAAGATCTTGAGGTAAGATTACTATTTCATGTGATGAAAGTTTATTGTTTAAAAATGCATACTATGTACTCTTTAGAGGTAATGAATAGTTATACGCCTGTACATGTAATTAATGGTTTAAAAAAAATTATTATGATAAATGTGCAATTATAATACATTCTACTATTTCCAGGCCCTAAAATAGCAAGATGTCACTATTTTTGGGTCGATCAATTGGAACCTCGTGGTTTATACAGTTTAATTCAGATTTAATGATTTACTTCACATTTGGTCAGATGTATTGATATAAAATGGTGTAGCTGTTGTATGATCCTTCTCGCAATCATCCCCATTTTGGATTATTTCACAACTTTATAATATTATGTATTATAATAATAATTAATGTTTATACAATATAGTATGTATGCTTTTGATACCGAAACTAAGTTATAAAATGTATAGACAAAAAAAGTAAACAATTTGATGAAAAAATTACATTTTTATTTATTTTGTGTGTGATGTTTCGGTATATTTTTTATAGTATATGATAAAAAGGTTATCCTTATTTTTACCATATTAGACCCGAAAGCCAATCGTCTCTACCCTACTTTGGAGTAAGCCATCTGCATGCTGGTCTCAACTCCAGAGTAGGTTTTCCCGAGATCGTTGTGAGGGGGGCTGGTCCTGGGTAATCGAAGCTAATACAGATTCGGATCAAGAGTAATCTCGCTTAACCGACTGTCAGTTGACTGCGTAATTTGGAGACAATTTGGTGACTTTGCTTTGCTGGCTTTTGAATATTATCCATGTGGGGCTAAACAATGCCGCCACCTCACAGACACAGGTGGAGGCATTGCTTAATCCTGCCGTAATTCGTATTTTATAAACAACTGCAAATTTTTATTTTATTATTTATTTTGTATTAATATAAGTTAAATTTTGAATGGTTTTTATAATTATAATAAAAAAGTATCGTTATTTAATTTATCTCAAATTCGGCCTGAGAACCAATCTGCGTCTCTACCCTAATCTGTGTTAAGGCCGCCCTGGCGGTTACAACTGCAGCTCATTAATTCCCCAGGCAGAGTTGAGAGGCTTAAAATGTGCTGCCACCTCACGGAGCCTGGATAACCGAGGCTAGATCAAGAGTGGGCGATAATTAAGTACTTTATAAGACACTTTCGCTTTCTGGGATACTTCGATTGCGTCCGTTGTTAAAATATCCACAACATCGTGCACCCCTATTTTCGACAACTTTTCCAAAACGATTTGCGTCAATGTAGGACATAAACCTGTCCGTAAACGTGGCATTTTACAATGGTACGCTTATAATAGCCTGCACCACATGTTCTGTAACCTCTGACCCAAAATAATACATGATTTTTAATTTTGCTTCTCAAATGTATAATGACATGCTACCAGATGTGTAAATTAAAATTGGTGACCCATAAACTCGAAATAATATTGCATGACCGTATTTTATCAGTAAAAGAAAGTATTCGGCAAGTAACGATTGGTCGCCGGTGCATTGCACAACCAATATGGCGGACTGCAGTAATGTAGGTTTCTGAGTGATGTAGGTGACGTATTTATGATTTAATTAATTTCTAGACAGCAATAGGACAGTATAAATGGATACTTGTTTTGATTATTTGCAGGTTTCTGACGTGCTAAAGCGGTTTGCAACGAAAATAACAACATCGAGCGTGAAAGAACGTCAGAAAATACTGTTGGATCTTTTGCCATGCGTTCGCAAGAAAGGTTGGTTAGAATCAGTGGTGGTTGCCACATGGCACATGTCATCCTCGAAAGCAAGAGGGTATTTAATAATACACTACATATATCCTACCAATGTATGGGAATAGGCTGAATCAACTGTAGTGTTCATCGGAAATAAGTAGGAATTGAACGGACAAATATCACAAGGGCAAGGCTTTTGGTACGGGGGCGGGTGCAGGCCGGCGTTAGGACTGTGGCTGTGAAGTCGGCCCAACTTTCTGGTCAATTCAACCCATTTTATAATGGTGTAAATGACATGGTGAATCCCGCCCATGTCTGCTAAATGCTCTCAATACAAAGTTGAGTTAATCTGGCCCGCTCTGTACCTAATGCCGGGTGTATGAAACTGGGTAACTAAAAAAATGGTTTGTTATTCTGATAAAAAAATCAGACGGCTGTTAACCCCGTAAAGAATTCCTTCGGAGTAATAAAACCACACGAATTTGGACATCAACTTGCCCATTAATTGTTTTGTCAGCCAGACGATCACTAGCTGTCACCCAATCTTCGAACAAATAATTATACCCCATCTTGTAAAAATCTGTCAAATATTTGTGTCAGTTGCTGGAAACAGAAAATATTAATAAATGTTGGAACCACTAGCAAATTATTTGAGCCTGCTTGGTTGCAAGGTTAAATTAGTATAAACACGAATTCATATAAAAATATTGTTTTGTTAACACATTGTTTGGTACCAAACTACCAACACATATTTGAGTGCTTCTAATTTTATGTTGTAGAACTTCCAGAGTCTGCCGTGAAAGGCATACTGCGTATTCTGTTGATGACATTAACACGCTACAATGACCGTCGGTCAAGACTTGCCGTGGAAGCTGTGCTGGCAGCCCTTGCCACAGACTACTTTGACTGTCTCTGCAATCATTTTATTACGGTTGTCAGCGATGTTGCTGAACTCCAGAAGAAAGCTGTTCCATGGTGGGTTCTTGGTTTGTAACGGTTCAGATCATTTCATTCTCTATATACAGCCGTGCCTTGTTATAATGCAAATCGGATATAACGCAGTCAGTCGTGGACCCTGAATTTCTACCACAAATCAAGCCAACATTGAAAGCACAACAGTGAGCGTAATTATTATAGGTTCTAATATTTTGCCAACTTCAACATGTCAATTCATTTGTGTTTTGGCTGCTGAGAGCAAGGTTATTATTTGTTGTCAGTGACAGCGGTACTGTATTATCATTCATTTAGCATTGTCAGACAAGGCATGTTGGTTCTTAATTTATTTAAAAACTACAATCGTGACCTTTACTCAGTTCACCATTCAACCGTGGGTAACATTTCAACATAATACACATTGATGTTGGCTGACAATCTCAGTAAATTTTATAAATTGTGCATAGACCATGCGACCAACACATTAGGTTTTGTGACGTTATTGGTGATAGTGGCACCTCTGGCAGAATATACTCTATAATATGCCCCGTCTATAATCCGGTTCCATTTCATGGACCCTGACTGCCATGTTATAACAATGCGTAACTACTAAAGGATCTGAATATAAGTGAAACCAGCTGCACTTGCATTATTGGTAAGACAGTGACATCTAAAATTTGCCTGTGTGATTATGGCAACGGTCACTCTTTTATAGTTTTATATTCTATGAAATGTTTACTGATACAATTGCAGTATGGTGATACTTGAATTCTTAAAATGTCAATGAAGTGTATGCGAAATTCCTTTGAAAAGGGCACAATATTTGATTTACCTCCTCCCCTCGTTTCAGTGTGTCCACATCGGCGGCCGCCTTGAATGCACTTGGCTGGTTGTGTATCATCATGAGGCTGGGATATCGCTCCAAGGAAGCCATGAAGGGCGACACATTCACAAAACTGGTTCGTGCTCAGTTTTTGCAGGCTAATTGTTCCTGACTTACTGTAGAGCACAATGACTCGGGGGTAGAGATTCAGACTCTAGACTACGAGAACCTGGGTTCGAATCCTGTGCTGCGGTGTTAAAACCTTGAGATGTTTTTTCACCCTTCATTGCTCCAGTTCACTCAGCTGTATAAATGAGTACCTGGCTATAGGCAGTGATGGATATGTGTATGAGCAGCCTTCGTGCATTAATTGTACTACATGGCTGGATGCTTCCCAGAGAAGTTGAGATGGTGTCTGAGAGAACAGGTCTGTCAGGGAAGTAAAGTGTAAAGCGCTTTGAACGGTCCTGAGGACTGGATACTGCGCTATATAAGAACTTGCCTTTACTTTTTAACTGTCTTTACTAGGTGCTTTACTCAGGATTGCTGCTTTAGCATGAGCTCAATAAAATACTACTGGTTACAACCTGTCATTGCCACGCTTAGTGTTGGTTCTATATTATAAAACAGTGTTTCTCTGTTTGCTTGTAATCGAAATTCATCGTCAGTTTTGCTTTTTTACAGGCAGAACATTTTGCATGTGTCATGGTGGGTCCAGTGGGATGGTTCGAGGATTTGATCTTTTTCATCAAAATTCATCTGGGAGTTGCAAAACATGGTGGGGTGTGCTCAATATTTCAAAATATTTCAAAAGGCAATACATTGAGTACCATCTGCAGAATTGTTTGTTTTTCTACACCATTGTATAGGTAATTATGCCATCTATAACTAAGTTGATGGATGTAAGAAATATTAAATTTTACACGTTACAATTATCCTAATTAATGTTGTTTGCGAATCATAGGTTGAGATGCAGAGTTTGTTGCTGTATGGAGCACTGGCCGCACAGAAGCCACGACTGGCTGTGGGTGCTTACAGACGTCTTAAACGCACTTGGAAGGAGGTATTTGTAGATGCAAACACTGGTTTCTAATACACATATCACAATTTTTCATCAAGTTGGCAGTATATTTTATACCAAACAAATTTCATAATTACACAACTAGCAATGTTCTACTTACTACTACGTTTCGACCATCATCAGCGGCCTTCTTCAGGAACTGAATGTTCAGTGGTCACTGCTTGCTAGATGGTGTGATGAAGATCGCCTATGGTGGTCGAAACGTAGAAGTAAGTAGAACATTGCTAGTTGTGTAATTATGAAATTTGTTTGGAATCACAATTTTTGTTTGATGTCTGTATTTTTCACTAACAAACGATTCAGAAGCAGCTTTGGAAAAGAACCAGTTGATATATATTGTTTCTGACACACATTGCTAATGGTACTGTTACTTCACACTAAAGCTGACATTATTTGTTGCTTTATAGTGACCATAACTTTCTTATTTGCAGTAAAATTAACATTTCTTAAATGAGAATGTTTTCTTAAAAAATAAGTTCTTACATGATGGTGTCTTCCAGTATAAAGCAGTCTAAATAGAAACTATCTCACATCTACATCCATATTTTCATAAACTTTGTCCAGTATTGAAATTTAGAATCCCTCTGCATCTTGCACTAAAATACGAGGATGCTTATTTCTGGTGATTTTGTGTTTTCATGAAGTGTTTGCCTTCGTGATTTTGTGTTTTCATGAAGTGTTTGTCGTCGTGATTTTGTGTTTTCGTGAAGTGTTTGTCGTCGTGATTTTGTGTTTTCATGAATTGTTTGTCTTCGTGATTTTGTGTTTTCGTGAAGTGTTTGTCGTGTTTCCACACACAGGTTGATGGGTCTGTTGACTGTTATGCTGAAGTACTGATGAAGTTTGACACAAATCCACACCATCTGTGTTTGGTCAGCTCCATGTTGAAATACCTGTCAGTAGTCAAAGAGAAAGAGAAACTAAAACAGTACAAGGTTGGTTTTGCTGATGGGTGTCGTTTGTACTACACATGTCATATTTTATAAGTGGTAACAGAATAACACACTACAAATTAACCATTTTTGTTGACATTTTAAAAGTTGTTATTTTTTTTACTAATTCACCCATTGATTAAATAGACTAAGAGTGTGGCCAATGTAGGCATCAATTGTTAATTAATGGCAACCGTTATTAGTGTTTAATGTTTTAAAAAGTGATACCCTATTACCTCATGGAAAAAAGTGTACTTAATTGTCTTCCAAATAATGTATGTCTATGCATGTACTACTTACCAATGCAGAGGTATAATGATAAGGTTGACTCTGCTGTGTAGCTCTAGATAGCCAATGAATGTCACTTCTTGTTAATGTGACTGATGCCTCTTTCCGTGTATTATTTTTGGTGTAACATAGAAGAATTCAGCATTCTTCTTTTCCATGGTTCTTCAATATTTCTGATTTCAGGGTGGTTTCTTAAATCAGTATGTGAAGATGGTGCTAGTTAGTCGAACTAAGCTGGCCTTGCACCTGCTGGTAAGTCATTTAGTAGTACTTAGGTGACTCCCATGAGTCCATGACAGCAACATTGTTGTCTTAATAGGAGCTACAGACCCCAGTTTGTAAACGTTATATGATTGTGGGTTTGTTTTTGGTACAACAGTAATTATTATAAGTACACATGTTTGTGTGTGTTGTTGTCTATTGTATAGGCTAATACTAGTACGTGAACATGAACTAATATGTGTGTACGTAAATATGCCTGTATAAATATACTAATGAAATTACAACAAATCTTGGGGTCAATAAACATTATGGTTATGGTACTTTCTAGTGTCAGGAAGTGAAACAATTATTTTGGTAAAATACAGTTTTAACTGTGTATGTGAGAACACGTAAGTAATACATTTATGCAAAAAATTTGGCCTATTACTCTTGCTAAAAAAAAATTGTATCACTAAGTGAAACAACAACACCCGCCAATTAAACAATTGTTGCTGTTTTTACCGACAGCCCTGCTCAACACATACGCACATACATACAAACACACACTTGTATACACACACCAACACACATCATCAACACACCTACTCATATCAGCACACACAAACACACCACCTACACACAAAACAACACACCAACACACACACACACACACACACACACACACACACACACACACATACACACTAACACACACAAACACACACAAACCAACACCAACACACACAAACCAACACAACACACACACACACTCAAACAGACACACTCCAACACATAATCACACACAAACACATCCCATCACACTATCTCTCACACACCCTACATGCCTGCACCCTCCACCCCTTGTGTGCCTGCACCCACCACCCGACACGCCAAGTTTTACATCATCGGATCCTTTGTGTAGGTGAGCTGTCGGGAACTGGTGAGGTATGTGACTCGGGAAGAATTCAAGGAGACACTGCTGCCTGCCATTGACCGAGGCATGCTGAGGAACCCAGAGATCATCCTTGAAGGCAGGTGGCCGGCATACAAGTGCATTTATGACATGACACACATTTGTTGCTTTCTGTATATGAATATCTACTAAATTGACCTCTCCCGCATAGAATTCTTGCTTGACAACTTTGCCTTAGGTTTTTATCATAAATAAACAAACACATTTGCCGTAAGATTTTTAACAGAAATTTCAGGTTGCAAATTTAGGGGGTCTCGTTGGCAGCCAGATTGGTTGAAGGTTAAAGTTGATAGGGTCAAGTTTCGGGGTCTGACTGGCTCATTATAATTGCCCTCAGTTTTTGGAATATTGTACATTACAACAATAGATTACTTTCTGGAACAGGGAACAATTGTTTGCCAAATGCCGCATGAAAAAACAGTTACCTACAAGGGTGACTGTTCAGATGATATCCGTAAGTCGCCCCAGTTCCCAATCTTCCACACACCGGCTGTTTTGGCAGAGGAACCAGTTGTTGCAGACTTCAAGCCAATTGATACTTTTTGGCAGTAATGTTAACTTTCTGACTATAAACACCCTCAGATTCTCAATGTGGATTAAATATAGAAATCGGTCCACTCTAAATTAAATAGTTGTTGCTAGACAGTCGGTCATCACAACACAATAGGTGTAAAGGTCAGTTGAGAGAGCTGTACCGTTCTGTTGCAGTGGTCAGTGAGTTGTTGGCTGGACTGACCATAGACGTGAGCCCATACGCAGTGGACATTGGCAAGCACATTGCAAGTAAGTCAACAGCCAAGAGTGAGTTGTGTTATTGCTATAGTTTTGCGAAAAAAAATTGTTTAATCATTCGTAATGAAAATATTACATTTGTATTCATGTGATCAGTCTACAGTTAGCTTAGTTAGACTTTTTCATTGCTGCTCATGTTAATGTTTCGTCTTAAGAAAATGTGACTTATAACAATTAAACTTATTCCTTGCTGTTGTCGTCATCTCATTGACATGCTGATCGACAAAAACAATATTTATGGCATACTCTCGTGATGATTTTAATAACTTCCCACATAATGGCTTTATTTCTGACACAGAAATATGCTTAGATGGTAGAGTAAAAACGTTAAGCAAAAAGCAAAAATGAAATTCAACATACCATTTATTGAGTTCCATGCCTAATACATTTGAAATAGTATTAGAAAGTATTTAATAAAATACAAAACTTAGGAAAAGTATTTAAATACAAATACTTAAATTTCATTACTGTCAAATACTTTCTTCAAACATCTATTATATGCTTTCAAGTACAAACATACTTGACCTCAAGTGGCTTTTCAGTGAAGGCTTCGCGCCTGTGGAACGATCTACCGGACAGTCTGCGCCAAGTTTGTAAACTACTTGTAGGGTATCTTACAATGAATTTATTTTAACTGTAATTATAGTTTAGCAATTTTTTTTTACTTACTTTATTAAGTTATTAATATATTTTATTATTTTATTTTATCTATTTTTTGCTGATATGTTTAGCTTATGAACTAAGACTTTTAGAAGCTTTATTTAATTATCTATTTATTATCATTTAACATTTCGTCTTTACGTGCAAGTTTAAACTGATTATGAATATTTTAAATATAATTATATATATGTGTTACAATGTATTTTATCCGTATCTGAGTGGAATTTGTTTCGGATATACGGCGCTTTACAAATAACAGTTGTTATTTATTATTAATTATTACGCCTGAATGTGATGTCAATGTTTGTGTACAGCGCAGTGTCATTCCAAGGATGAGGTTGCGAGGAAGACGGCCGCCAATGCCTCGAAGCACCTCGCGAGGTTGTGCAGCGACTGCGAGTCTGTGGAGAAACTGGTCAAGCACTTCTTTGATATCCTCAGTGGTGCGTTATATTTATCTCGTATGCTTGGGGAACGTTATACTGTTATGGGTGTCAACCAGTTTAGAAAGTTAGGCTGCTGTGTGATGACATTACGATGTGTCACTCTGGCAGTATGTGCTATCCAGATTGTTTTTATGTACAATTATCTGACATTTTAGACATTGTATTTATGGCTAATGACTTGAAACAATGGCCATAAATACAATGTCTAAAATGTCAGATAATTGTACATGAAAACAATCTGTACAGCACATACTGCCAATGCTGCCAGAGTGACACATCTGTGAATGTTCAAACTTGATAAATGTCCATGTTTATTTGATATTGTTAACAGCTGTTCACGGTTTATTTTCCTGAAGTCAGCACTCGAATAGATAGGCACATTTGTACGATCGACGTGTTTGTTGTTGTTTTGCTGTTTCTGATGGCCAGTGTAAATAGTATTGTGTCTGTTGCTAGCGGCGACGGTTAAACTTGTTGTTTCTGATGGCCAGTGTAAATAGTATTGTGTCTGTTGCCAGGGACGACGGTGAAACTTGTTGTTTCTGATGGCCAGCATCAATAGTATTATGTCTGTTGCCAGGGGCGACGGTGAAACTTGTTGTTTCTGATGGCCACAACAATAGTATTATGTCTGTTGCCAGGGACGACGGTTAAACTTGTTGTTTCTGATGGCCAGCACCAATAGTATTGTGTCTGTTGCCAGGGACGACGGTTAAACTTGTTGTTTCTGATGGCCAGCATCAATAGTATTGTGTCTGTTGCCAGGGGCGACGGTGAAACTTGTTGATTCTGATGGCCAGCATCAATAGTATTGTGTCTGTTGCCAGGGATGACGGTGAAACTTGTTGTTTCTGATGGCCAGCATCAATAGTATTGTGTCTGTTGCCAGGGGCGACGGTGAAACTTGTTGTTTCTGATGGCCAGCATCAATAGTATTGTGTCTGTTGCCAGGGGCGACGGTGAAACTTGTTGTTTCTGATGGCCAGCATCAATAGTATTGTGTCTGTTGCCAGGGATGACGGTGAAACTTGTTGTTTCTGATGGCCAGCATCAATAGTATTGTGTCTGTTGCCAGGGATGACGGTGAAACTTGTTGTTTCTGATGGCCAGCATCAATAGTATTGTGTCTGTTGCCAGGGGCGACGGTGAAACTTGTTGTTTCTGATGGCCAGCATCAATAGTATTGTGTCTGTTGCCAGGGGCGACGGTGAAACTTGTTGTTTCTGATGGCCAGCATCAATAGTATTGTGTCTGTTGCCAGGGATGACGGTGAAACTTGTTGTTTCTGATGGCCAGCATCAATAGTATTGTGTCTGTTGCCAGGGATGACGGTGAAACTTGTTGTTTCTGATGGCCAGCATCAATAGTATTGTGTCTGTTGCCAGGGGCGACGGTGAAACTTGTTGTTTCTGATGGCCAGCATCAATAGTATTGTGTCTGTTGCCAGGGGCGACGGTGAAACTTGTTGTTTCTGATGGCCAGCACCAATAGTATTGTGTCTGTTGCCAGGGACGACGGTGAAGCTTGTTGTTTCTGATGGCCAGCACCAATAGTATTGTGTCTGTTGCCAGGGGCGACGGTGAAGCTTGTTGTTTCTGATGGCCAGCACCAATAGTATTGTGTCTGTTGCCAGGGGCGACGGTGAAGCTTGTTGTTTCTGATGGCCAGCATCAATAGTATTGTGTCTGTTGCCAGGGGCGACGGTGAAGCTGACGGTGGTGGAGCAGCGACTGGGCGTGCTGAGTGGGATTGGTCAGCTGAGTCACCACACGGTCAGTGGCAGTGTGTCCGTCCAGAGTCTGACCACCACGGCCACCGAGTGCTTCATCCCCGTCCTACAGCAGGAGGGTGAGTCGGTCATTTAGAATATTGTATACTAGCATGGAGGCCATATCGCAAGAAGGATATTGAAATACTAGAAAGAGTACAAAGGAGAGCAACCAAATGATACCAAAACTCAGGAATATTACTTATGAAATGCATCTAAAAGAATGTGAATTAACCACACTAGAAACCAGGAGATTGAGAGGAGACCAGATTGAGGTGTTTAAAATATTGAATGGGTATGAAAATATTGACAGAAATATTTTTTTTTCAAGAGGGAAGGACTAGAGGACATGGAATTACAATAGCAAAGAAGCAGTGTAGACTACTAAATATTCGACATTTTTCACAAAGAACAGTAAATGAATGGAACAGATTATCAGATGATTGTGTAGGTGCTAGTAGTGTTAATATGTTTAAAAATAAAATCAACATATACCTAAGACGGGTGGGGTATAATTAGATAGATAGGTTGAACTCTCGATAAGACAAAGGGCTTCCTTGTTCACCTGCCATCCAGAGTTGATTCTCTAGGTGGCAATCTTGTTAAAATCCTGTGTGGCTTTATGTTGACACACGTCCACCTGTCATTTAGACAGATAAACCCATTTTGGACAGGTGGTAAAATCACTGGATGGGTGGTAAAAAATAGTCTTCACAAATGATAGATATTGTCAGTTATACTTTGAAAAGCTTATTTCAGATCATAATACACATCTGATTTGCCAGTTAAACACAAAATTAAGAAACTGGCTTACTTATACAGATTAACGAATGTTAAAAATATTCAAATAGCAAAACAGTCTTGTTTGAGTATTACATAATTCACATTGGTAATAAAACGTTTGCTTGGCTTAGTCTCTCTGATTCGTGAGGTGGACCTGTTGTTTGTGGTCAACTTTTGATTGAGTTGTCTGTGTTTTGTCTCCCAGTACACGAAGGGACACTGGTGACTGCCCTCACTACACTCTCGCTGTGGTGTGCCAAGTTTGCCACAGAAGTACCCACAAAACTTACTGAGTGGTTCAAGGTTGGTAAGTTATGTAGCTTTATAGTCACCACAAAGGTTATGTAGCGGAATTATAAACACAGTTGCATGTCCCTTAGGAAAACATTTAAAACAGTCCGGTTCCATTGATAACTGGACGGTCTTGTTAAACATTCTAAAACAGCTTGTGGCTGAAAGTTAGTGTAATGCTATCTGGTTAGTGGCAGTGTTTTAGAAAATTGACATGTTTGAAACGGAAGTAAAACGTGAAAATATAAATGTTTTGTTCACGTGTATCAAAAATGAATGATTGAATTATGAACTTAAAATTATTTTAAATTATTGAAAAATATGTGAAGTAGTGGCCAGTTCTGTATTAATTCCATGTTTAATTGTCTGAATTGTGTAAATTGTTTGTAATGATAGTTAGTAACCTATTTTATTACAGAAAGGCATTGGGCTGAAGACATCGACAGCTGCTGTGAGAAACGCTTACATCCAGTGCATGTCGGCAGCGTTCCATGGTCAGTCTCTTGTAGCTCTGTACATTCTGTCAGTGTCAGACAAACACTGTGATTTGCAGATATAACAGATGCACTATTTATTTTGTTTGATTATGCATATAGATAAATGATGGCTGTGTCGGTCGGTCGGTCGGTCGGTCGGTCGGTCGGTCGGTCGGTCGGTCGGTCGGTCGGTCGGTCGGTCGGTCGGTCGGTCGGTCGGTCGGTCGGTCGGTCGGTCGATCTGTGGATAACAATAAAAAAAACAATAAACAAAGTTATCATAATTTGTAATAGTGTTTCTGACAGAATTCTCTCTGCGGTTACTGTACATATGTATGTGCACACTTACACATCACACACCACACACCACACACCACACACCACACACCACACACCACACACCACACACCACACACCACACACCACACACAACACACAACACACAACACACCACACACCACACACAACACACAACACACCACACACCACACACCACACACAACACACAAGTTGAACACAACACACACTACATAGTCTGTCATTAACCTTGTGTCGTCATGAACACGCCTTGACTGAGCCTATTTGTCTGTCTACAGGTGACACTCTCATCCAGGGCCTCCCGATGCTGTCCATCCTCCTGCAGGTGGTAGAGAAGGCGAACAGCCAACCCACCCAGGTGGCACTGGCGACAGAGGCCCTCAGTGCCACGTGTCTCCTGCTCAAGTTGTCCCAGGCCGACATCCAAGCAGGTTCGCATCTCTTCTTATGGTTAGCTCATCACTCTATGGTAGCCACATGTTTGTGACTAGAGTATTGTCGAGCTTGGTTTTCAGAGTTGTCCTTCTCTAGAATTAGTGAGTCCACTACAGGTTACACATTTACCCCCTGTGTGGGATATTTTACTTCCCCTGGCATAGACACCAGATAGAAGGGACCGCTGGGTTTTAGTGTCGCTTCCGAAAGACATGGGCAATTGCCTAAGTTTCGAAACGGCCATAGGTGGGATTGAACCACAGTCCCCTTGATTGATAGTCTGGGCTCTACCGTGCCGTCCGTGCGACCCTCTTGTGTGGATGCTAATCGCTACAATTTTGGCATCATCATTACGACATTGTGCCCGCATTACACTATTGCAATACATATTTTTGTAAAGGAAATCTTTATAGTGCTGTAATGTGCCTCTGAATGGTTATAATTATCAGATTTATTGCACAGAAAATGCTGTCGAATTATTGTTATTATAAATCACGCAGTGTAAATGTATATTGAACTGACCAGGATAATAAGCGTTTCCCCATTTTGTGTAGACATTTCCTGTGATAGTGCCACTAAATACAACAAATCTGTATTTGATTGATTCAACAAGAAAGAAAGAGTCATATGCAGTTTACATCTAGGAAATAATGCAACTATGTCACTGGAAAGCAAACTACAGCTGTGGTGTCTGCAGTGAACAATGGAAACTGTGACAATAAGGCACACAAGTCTCGTCTGTCGATGTGTTGTTTTTGTGCTATTTGCCATTTTCATTCATGATTCGGTCCTCAACGACTCAAACGAGCTATGTATTTTTTTTACAAACGGACGTAACTGCCACTACACAAACTACCGTTATAAGTTGCATACGTTTCCACCCAACAAAAACTCGTCTGGAAGGTATTACAGTAATTTTCACTTTGAATACACTCGCACATAATGAGGTGGGAACCAGATGTGTGTGGTTAACTGTCGCTCAAAATGGACTAGTAAAGAATGAGTTGTGTGCCCTATAAATATATTTGTGATAATGATGTGGCGATGCGTTGACTTTCAGAGTTTGAGCTGAGCCCGTTGTGGAAGATATTGTTAGACACCAACAAGCAGCTGTTTGTCAACGACAAATTTCTTCTGTCCATTTCTGACAATGGTACGTGGTTCATCGTTAAGTGTCAATCTAATTTCTTTGCTGGATTTATAATGAGATGTAATAGATAATAGTTAAATGTAATAGTTTTTATTTGGATCGTCACCAATTTATAATTAAATATATTGACCATTGTGTAACATGAAATTCTCCAGATGGCTCAAAATGTCCTGCATCAATTTTGAAAAACTTAAAATTGATGCAGAACATGTTGTGCTATATGGAGAATTTTATGTTATGTAATGGTCAATATATTTCATTTTAGGTAGGCAACAATCCAAAACTTCATACAATAACGAAACATTTACTGCTCTCCCATCCTTTCCAAATAAACCAGTTTGTCTACGCCAGGAAGGACTTGCATACATTTTTAAGTGGAGTTGACTGTAGTGTAGTTAACTGTTTCATTAACTGGTGTCTGTTCAATCAAAAGAATTCGCAATGACTCTTAACTAATTTTCATGCATGCTGATATCGATACGTGTAAAATATTATGAAGCCATAATTTTTTTAGATCTTTATTTTAATATTTTAAACTATTATTTTTTAATAGGTTTAGTCAAATAATCACATAAAATATGTTTTAATGTTTTAAATTATTTTAATTAGTTTTATAGATACATATCATATATTCTCTACATTATAATTTATATTTATGCTTAAATTATATTTTATTTGAATCTATTTTAACCAATATACTTTGCATGTTTATGTACCCATTTCAATCTCTATGATTGCCCAGAGTGAAAGAAACTATTATATTTATATATTATAGTTATCATTAAATGTACACATTTTGGTTATTGTGATGAGGTGACAGTGTGCCCATTTTCCTCAGCGCTCTGCAGTGTTGCCACTTTGGTTGAGAAACTGGTGCTAGATCATCCACATAAAATGGACGACGCCATATCAAGGTAACATTAGTTTACTATATTCAGCCAGCAACAAGATGTACGCCAACATTGTAAGCACCAGTGAACGGGCCATTAGGCCCAGATTTGAAGCAAGCCTTTTTGTTCAGTGATATTGTTCCCCCACTTCTAGTTAACAGTTAATATAAAGTATGATACTGGATTTTGCTTGGCTACAGTTGTAATTGAGTTGGGTCCCAATGCTGTGATGATTGGTTATAATATTGAAGGTATAGCTGTAAAGATTATCTTTCTGTAGAAATGTGTACATTCAAAAGTATAGTATTGGTCTTAAAATCATTTATGCAAGAAACAACACGGACACAAGCGTAGAAATGAAAGAGGCCAAATGGATGACGTTTGTTTATTATAGGGGAAAAACAGTGCCTTATTTGGCACACCATAATAGTTAAGCGAAAGAAATGTGGACTCAGCCTCCCGAGGCCAGGGTTATGACTGAACACATGCTAGTCTCCTAGACTGCTAGAGCCCATATTTCAACATGTAAAGCAGTAGCGGTATTCCTAGAACAATGGAAAGGAACAACATATAATCACACAGAACTTGGTACGTGCTAATTAAATCAAAGCCAACATGATTAAGTAAAAGATGCTTTCTTAAAATCATTTACATCATTTCCACCTGTTCGCTGTCGTGTAAGCACAGCATGATGCAGTTATTTCAAAATTGTGACTGACTTGGGGTTTCAGGCCCTACTATCGAGCCCTTGTGTTCTCACTCACCCACGGGTTGTACCCGACGCGACGCCACGCCCAGATGTCAACCAAGAAGATCCTCGCTGCCCTCGGTGGCGCCAAGATAGCTCTGGCAATCCTCACTCAGTTCCAAGACGTACTTTCTGCCCAAAAGGTTAGTAATCATGTCCCGGTGTGCTAGTTTTAAGGACACAGGCCACCTTGTGAAATGGGTAAAACCCGGTCTACGTCATAACTCAACAACTATACATTGCATCTTGGCCAAAAAATTTGCAGGGTATTATGTTTGTATAAAAAGAAGGTTACCCACTAAGTTATATGCAATTTGCATAACCGTAACCATGACATTTTATTATTTATTCTAGTAAATGATATGCCAAATTGTGCAATGACGTAGTTTGAATAAACAAAAAAGTACTTTAAAAAAAAAGAAATTGTTGAATCATATTTTTTTAATATTTTCCATTTTATGACAACATGATTCAAATTTTCTTTTTTTAAAGTACTTATTTTTGGGGGGCTCCTGACTAATTCACGTGGGACAGTCTGCTCGCCATGCAATCTAGCGAGCAGTGACAATTCAGTTCCGGAAGACGGCCGCCGATGGTGGTTGAAACGTTGATGTGAGTAGAAACAATTAGGTGTGTAATCAGAAAGTTTACTAGAACACTGCTGTGTTATCAGCTCGTCAACCTGGACCAGGAGGTAGTGAATGGGGGGGCAGAGACAACCCTCGACAGGTATATATCACCCCGCATACTCACTGAGACCATCACCACCCTCGCATCAGTTCCCGCTCCTGATGTCGCTGAGGCAGAAATGATTGCCATGGCAACGTTGGTTGAAGCCCACCATCCGTGTATAGGTAAGAGATAAGATCTTACAAACGCGTCTTGGTTTGTCGACAGCATTTATTATTACCAACACAGATATGAATTTGAATCCTTCAAGAGGAATATAAAATTTATTTTTGCATGGTGTATGTTTGCGTACTCAAAAATTCAAAAAATTCAGGATTTAGTTACACGTAGGACTATGGTTATGCTTTATAGAGCAAACAACCACTGTTTAGAAGGTCGTGTACAAGCAGTTTTTGAACCAACTGCAGCCAATATAAACAATTTTATTTTAAAAAGTGAATACCACCTATAGACTACTGTCAATTACTGTCAGAGGAACGTATGGAACGGTCTAGCAAGTGACATAACACAGTTGCCAAGTTTGCAACAATTTAAGAAAAGATTAAAGTCGACGTTACTTTCTTCGTATTTATGAAAAAAATACCATTACTGTTGCTTTGTATTCAGTCTTGTAACTCTTACTATAACTACTACGCATTTTAGTTGAAAAGGACAGCACCTTACAAGTCATATGACTTCTGCTATGTTCCTTTAACAACAGCACCAATTCACCAATCATGGAATTGTATTGAATTATATTGTTGTTACCATTTTGTATTGTATTATTTTCCCATAATATGTTGTATACTCCTGTGGTGTTGTTGTTGTTGTTGTTGTTGTTGTTGTTGTTGTTGTTGTTGTTAAATAAACATTCATTCATTCATAGTTCACTACGACCAGGATGTGTGGATCAACATAGTGGCCAGACTGAAGATAGACGCAGCAGACTTCATTGCAGCACACATTGAAGACATCGTCACAGTCCTGAGGAGTAGTGACACAGTGACACAGGTAAGTACCAAATTGTCCAACAGCCAGTAGTGACACAGTGACACAGGTGAGAATCAAATCATTCAAATGGTCCAACAGCCAAGCCATGCCATTAAAGTGGATTCTTATTTTGAGAGACTAATGTGAATTGTAGTTACACGGTGGTCGTTAGGTAGAGCACCGGACTGTCAATCGAGGGGATGGTGGTTCAATTCCATCTACAGCTGTTTCGAAACTTAGGCAATTTCGTTCACCCCACATGTGCCTGTGTCTTTCAGAAGAGACACTAAAAGTCGGTGGTCCCTTCTATCTGGTGTCTATGCCAGGGGAAGCAAAAGATAAATGTAACCTGTAGTGGACTCATTAGTTTGAAGGAAAGCACCTAAGAACCTAAGAACTTGCACAGACATCTGAGATTTCAGCAAATGGCTCATGGACTTATCAGTAGCATAGCTAAAAAACGTTTATTTAATTTGTGATGTCTGGCCTTACAGAATAAAGGAAACAAGCCCTGGATGTTGGCAGGCTCTATTGTACCCGCTCAGCAAACATTAGTTAGCCAGCCACAGAACACCTCGACATTTAGATTTAGACTAAAGGACAAATACAGACTAACTGGCTAAGAACCTGCAAACAGCTGTCGTCATTGTCTCTGTGAGCGCCAAATCAGCTCCAGCTTAATATTTGAACTTGTCATCAGCTAGGATCCTTTGCTGGGAAGCCATGTATCCCAGAATCAGTTGACCAGACTAGACATACACACGCTGTATCATTCTGATGGTGATACAGTAGCTTGTATTGCAAAAATGTTTCAAGTATAATCCTTTTAATAGCTTTTCACAGTCTACTATTTACTACTGGCGTTTTTCCAGGACAGTATTTATGACCCAGTATTTACCAGGGTGGGGGAAAATGTGCTACCCTGTACTCATGAGGGGCGAAAAAGTGTAGCCACCTCATGGAACGTGGATAACTGATAAAATATCCATCTATTGATATCCACAAAAGATTGGTGTAAATGCCAGTGAGGCAGAATAATATACCATAACTAGTGCTATATATAATAAATAATATATATAATAATAATAATAAATAACAGTATTTGTTTACGCCATATCTCTAGCAATAAAACCATTCAGAGGCGCATTACACTTTACATGAATATACAGATTACTTAAAAAAAATAGAAACGTAGTTGTAAGATAAATAGATCAGTAAAAAATTCAATATAAATAAATAATATTAGTCTTAATGCTAAAATACTAAATCTGATAAATAATTGTTAATTATATTTACAATTTAAATATAAATAAATAACAAAATAGTTGATAAATAGTAGATATTAAAAATAGTAGATATTAAAAATAAATAATAGTTAATTATATTATAATTAAAAATAAATACTAAAATAGTTGATACGTGTACAATAATTGTTCATGACTTTACTAACCACATTTCTTGCTCCTTCTGGAAAGGTGTTTGTACGGCACAGGCTTGCTTTCAACAGCTATTGCGTCTTGTTTCCATAGCAACTGCAGAACACCGTGGTGACGCTGACTCGCGTCTCACCATCCAGTGCCCTGCCAGAGGTAGTTGCCTACGTAGAAGACCTCCTCAGCAACCCAGCCTTGCTGACAGTCACTGTGGAGGAAGTTACCATCATGAAGTACCCTGAGGGAGTACTCTATAACACATCTGTTATAAAGAGGTAAGTTACCATCATGAAGTACCCTGAGGGAGTACTCTATAACACATCTGTTATAAAGAGGTAAGTTACCATCATGAAGTACCCTGAGGGAGTACTCTATAACATGTCTGTTATAAAGAGGTAAGTTACCATCATGAAGTACCCTGATGGAGTACTCTATAACACGTCTGTTATAAAGAGGTAAGTTACCATCATGAAGTACCACGAGGGAGTACTCTATAACACGTCTGTTATAAAGAGGTAAGTTACCATCATGAAGTACCCAGAGGGGGTACTCTATAACACGTCTGTCATAAAGAGGTATGTTTCTAGGCTTTGTTTTACGGTGTATCAGGTTAAAATAGACAAATAATTTCTTAGTGTTTGTCTACTTGTTTGGTATCACCATTAAATTAAATCACCATTAAAGTGCTTATTCAAAACGTTGCAACCGTCACAAGGGTAGCAACCTAACAAACATTTGGCTAAAGTCAACTGGAATAATGCTACCCCATCTGTTTACTGTCTTTCCAATGATTTTTATCTGTTTTAGCTTAGTTAGAAGCTATGGACGTATATGTAGTGATCAGATTGCAGATATGTTCCAACTTTGCTTATCTAAATCTTCAATATTACTTTACCAAGATGTTTTAATTTGCTGTTTTGATATTTTCGTGTGAGTGGCAACTGTACAGAATTTCTTAAAAATTGCTGTCAGTTGATGTTTTGGGTGATTGATTTCAGACGAAATGACCCATTTGTGTTGTTCAGTGTAAGTGTTGTGTTGTTCACAGCTCAGATCAACAAGACAACAAAATGGCGAACATGAAGCGCGAAAACAAACTCTATTCCTACGCCGAGCAGCTAGCTGAAATTGAACTGAAAAAAGTGAGCATAACTTGATTAACATATTTTTAACATGTGGTTGTTGTATATTCATTAGTTGATTTATTGCCTAGCTTTTCAGGTTATCAGACACAAATACATTCATGCTTTCTATAATTTGTTACCGTGTTTTTCCAACGTGAGAATTTTTATGTTAATTAAACCCACATGAAATGTATACTTACTTTGTAATTTGCGAAGGAAATGAGCGACACTGACCGATTTTTCATCATCAGAGTTAAATTTGTTGGATACCAGCTTGTCTGGTTTTATTCAGTTCTGATATAGCGCAGTATTCAGTCCTCAGGACTGTTCAAAGCGCTTTACACTTTACTTCCCTGACAGACCTGTTCAATGAAACACCGTCTCAATTTCTCTGGGAAGCATCCAGCCATATTCTGCAATTAATGCGTGAAGACTGCTCGTATACATATCCACCACTGTCTATAGCCAGGTACTCATTTGTACAGCTGAACTGGAGCAATGTAGAGTGAAAAAACTTGCCCAAGGTTTTAACGCCGCAGCACAGGATTCGAACCCGGGTTCTCGTAGTCGAGAGTCTGAAGCTCTTCCCCCGAGCCATTGCGCTCTACAGTGGGACCGAATGGTTTATTGTTTTATGTAAATGTCGCAGTGATGTTTTTTCTCACCCGAAAAAAATTTGTCAACTCGACAGTTGAGACAGTAAAGAATGATCTCATGTGATCAATCTCATATTATTTTTGTGCTAGTTACACATCTAAAAAACGTGAAGAAACAAAGTGTAAGGTGTGAGGTGTGATGTTGTAGGAACTGGCGAAGAAGAAGGGGAAGTCGGAGGAGCCAAAGTTGACCAAGAAGCAACAAGAGGCTGTGCAGACAGAGCTGGAGAGGGAGAGTGAGATGAGGGCTCGCACGCAGCAGGTGAGGCCACTGGGAGTGGGCAGGGAGGGCGCTAGTCTCAGTTACCCACACACCGTAAGGTCGCAGCCCTTCTTAGCCCCTTGCTGATGATTATGAATATTTGTAATATGTTTATGCCATTTTCAGCTCGATCAACTTGTGACAAATGCTTACGCACTCATCGATGCGTGTTGTCGTGGCAACGCTGCCATGCTGAGGCTGCATCTTCCCGCGGTTCTCAAGGTCGTCGTGTCACTGTTCCCGTCGTGCCTCGCCGCGTCACACATGACAAAGATCTTTGTCGACTTACACCAGTGTGCGTTCTGCAACACACACGAGTACTTTGGTTGGTATTTCACGTTCATATAAACTTTCATCATTTGAATGAATAAGTGCCTTTGATTCGTTGGCAATGTTTGTGCCAAGTCATAAAATGTGTTAAATGCTTATTATGTTGTACCTGATATATGTTTATTTCAACACGGAACAATACATTTATTAACATGCAATACATCAACAGTTTTACACTGAAATGGGGCTTTTTTTTAATATTGCATGCTTTTCAGAATACCAACGTATGGGATTAATGTTGCGAGCGACAGACAAGAGATCAAGATTTTCCATTACAAGAATAGTTTTTGGGTCGAAGCAAGCATCAGAATAAGTCATTGTGCTGTTTACCAATGCAATACAAATACTACTCATGGTAATGGAATAAGTAGTTATTTTTCAGTTCCACACGAGCCCAGTGTTGTTGAATATAAGTGGTCAAACTTTTTTAGTACACAACTGATGGCAATGTTACATTATTAAACGTCTTCATGATGTGAATGTTTGATGAGGAACAATCTTGAAAAGGTATTAAATTAACTGAACTATTCTACATTTAACTGAACTATTCCTAAGCTATGATTCGATAAATATTTCCCTGTTATAGTCATGAGATAGCACAATTTATTCACGCTAGTGATTCACAAAGTCGGTATTCCTTCTGCAGGTTACCTCGTTGCCTATGCCACCCTGCGCCTCCTAAAACCCTCCTGTGACCTCGAGGGCAAATGGACGGAGGAGCCCCTGCGCAAACAACTGGAGCGGGTCATTGAGCAGATTCATTCCGAGACCGTGTCTTCGAGGTCGGGCGACCAGAAGGATGCTTTCTCTGCACCAACGTTTGCATACTCTTTCTACCTGCTTCGCGCGGTCCTGCAGGGTGGTGGCGCTAGTGTCGGTGGGGACGAGGACGTCATGGTGAAGGCGCTGGACGTGTTGGAGGCTCACACGAGGCTCAGAAGTGATGGAAGACAGAAAGGGGTCGATGAGGTAAGTTAACAAGGTTTAACAAGATTGCCACCTACAGATGCAACTCTAGATGGCAGCAGGAAGCCCAAGAGTCCAACCGATCTATCTAAGTATACCCCACCCTTATTAGGTATAAGTCAATTTTATTTTTAAATATATTAACACTACTAGCACCTACGCAATCAGTTGATAATCTGTTCCTTTCGTTTACTGTTCTTCATGAAAATGAAATATTTCTAATATCTAGTCTACACTGTTTTTTTGCTAATATAACTCCATGTCGTCTAGTCCTTCTCTCTTCCTTAACCGATAAAAAAATATTTCTGTCAATATATTCATGCCCATTCAATATTTTAAACACCTTAACCCATTTTATCCGGAATACGATTCTAGTCGTAGTTACCCTTTTTATCCGGAATACGATTCTGGTCGTAGTTTGCACTTGGCACGGCTTCCCCGCACTCTGACGTTTTGGAATCCCATTGGCTGGTTAACACCGAATGACGTCAGTATATCGGGATCACTAGGAAACCCATATTTTTCAACCAATCAGTGCCGTTCTTTGGGTATTTGCCGTCCAAAGTCGGCACCCCCAAGCCAAAGTGAAATCAAAGATGGCGTCGAGTCGCAAAGATCGTTAAATGTTGACGTATTTCGAAGGATAACTCCATTAATTTACTTCATACTGTTGATGACAAGAAGGCAGACACGTGGATAGCCGATATAAGATGGACGGTTATGGTATTTGATGCGATATTTGTCCGTGAAGACATACTTTGAAGCCATCGAAGTGGGGTCGACCGACAACGGCATTCATTTTCGCTCACCGCGCACCACGGCCACGCCGGTTTTTTTGGCGCCAAACAAAGTTAAGATTATTTCCAACGATGGTAACTACTTCATCAATAAAGTGACGTTGAAATGTTGACCAACGTTGTTACTTTAGAGTACTTATTTATTAGTTATAAGAAATAAGCCACAAAATTATACATCGTTGACAGAAAATATTTCACAAATTTGCATAATTCCGCTCAGCGGCGCCACACGTTGGCGATTCAATCGACTGACATGGGGGTTATTACAAACAATTTTACATTATGAGATTATTATCCAAGATATGTGGACAAGTTGTATACGTTTGTTTTCAGCAGAGAGTAATGCATAAAATAAAGTCAACTTGCTCATTGACATGTTGTCTCCTTCTTGGCGAAAATGTCAGGTGAAAAGTAATGTGACAAACCTCAACATAGGTTTGAATTTATTGAGCATGTTTTGTCATATGCCACATAAAATATATATGATAAAACTATGAGTTTGCCAATGCGACTTGATAGTTTATTTTATCTACTTTCTAAAGGTATATCACATTTAAAAATTGATTGAGAAATAATAAAGTTATGTCCATTTTAAATGAAGGCCTGTCATTTTTTAATGCTGACAGATTGATTTGAGGAAATGATCAGGAACTGGCTGCAACTCGTCTGCACTAGCTTCAGGATAAAATGGGTTAATCTGAACTCTCAATCTTCTGGTTTCTAGTGTTGTTAAACCACATTCTTTTCAACGCATTTCAGACGGGGGTCGTTTAGGTACAATACAATACAATACAATACAATACAATACAATACAATACAATACAATACAATACAATACAATACAATACAATACAATACAATACAATACAATACAATACAATACAATAACCTTTAATAGTCCCCCAAAGAGGAAATTCCTGTGGTAAATATTCACATAACGCAACATAACACAACGACATTAGTAGTGATAATGCTTATAATAGTAGTGCGCCCCATTGTATCCCCCCAACCTCCCCGATCATTTCCCCCTCCCTGATTTCGCGTTTAGTAGCCTAACAGAAGTTGGAAGAAATGTGTTTCGATAACGGTTCATGCGTGTTCTTTCGGAAATGTACCTACAACCAGATTGTGCAAAGTAGTAGAATTCGTGCAGTGGGTGAGAGGTGTCCTTTAAGATGTCCCTGGTCTTGCCCTTGAGGTAATAGGCATGTTTGTAAGCCTTGCCAGTTTCATCAGAAATTAATAATGGTAACACTTCTATAGCACCTGCATCCTTAACAATCCAAGCTTAGAGGCACAACAATTAAAATCATTTGGCCTAATTATAAACGTTGACAGGCAAGTCAAGAGTTGTCATTGGAGCGTGGAACTGCTAAAGTTTTATGATTGTAAAGCGATAAACAAATATGTTTCAAGTTTTTTATGAAAGGTGGCTATAGTTTCAGAAGCTTCAATTGCAATAGGGAGTTGATTCCAGATTGTTGGCGTAGCTACAAAGAAAGCACGTTTGCCAATAATGGGCTTAGTTTTAGGGAATTTGTTTTTTGGAAATGGTGTAGTGATGTCATGGGAGACTATTTTATAAAATAGTTTTGTATTTCGTTAAAAAGCACAGATTGATGTTACATTTACAATATGAATAACTGCTCTATTTGTTCATTTTGATTTGGAAGCTTGTATATTATTATGCCGGAAAAACCCACTGTCAAGATGGCATTTGCGTCTTGTAGATCAGAGATGTGGATTTATGCCTGAATCATGACCACATATATTTCATGAAAAATGTAATTATCTTTATTGTTAAGCCTTATTTTCCTACTGTTGTTTACTTGCATTCCAGTCAGGGCTTTATGCAAGATAAAATGATTGCCAGTCACACATGTTTTGGTGAACACATAGATGTTAACTGTTAAGCCAGTTTACAAACTTTCAAATGTGCCTGACGACCTGAAATGGGCTACAAACTCATATATGACACCATTTACACTCACTTTAAATGCATAACTAACAATATCTGTGGTTGGTGTTGGAAGATCTTTTTTTGCTCCTTAATTTTTTTACCCGTCCACCCATATTTCTACCCATCCATATTAATTTTTACCCGTCCAAACGACAGGAAGACAGGACTCTACATAAAGCTATGATTCCAATTATGGTTGCTATGCCAACATGTCTTATCTTTTCCTTTCAAACTTGCCATCAAACTATTTGACATTGTTGTGTCCCCACAGAATGGTCCTGAGTTGCTTCCGAGGGAAGCGATGCTGAAGCTCTGCGTGAATGTCATCGGTGTCAGTGTGGGGAAAATCCAACAGATGGCAGCACGTAGCCTTGTCGGAACGGCTGAATGCGCCAGTGGATTGGACGGATGCGCAATGGCGGAACAGTGTGAAGTCGACGTCCTGCTAGGGTCATTGTTGTCTGTGGTTGCCATGGTGAGGGAATCCGCGATTCAGGTCAGTGAGTTTCATTATCTGTACACCTACTTCTAGCTGATTTTGTGTTCAGGTGTTTCTCAATTCCGATCATTAAACTCTCAGTTGCTGCATATCGCTAATGTTTTCTAGTGTCACTATTCGTCCAGACTCAGTTCTCTCCTGCCTGTGGCTAGTGCCAACAGGTAAGTCCACAAACCCTCACTTGATTGCCCTTCGCCACTAATAATAATAATGAGAACATTTATACAATGCCATAAATCTAGAAATATCCATTCGGAGGCGTTGTACATGAGTATGTATACATGTGTTGTAGAATTATAATATTAAGTTTGTTAAGGTAAATAAAATACCCAAGATATGTATAAAAAGTAATAGTAATAAATAATAAAATAAATAAGTTAGCTAAAGATAATTATTAAAATAAATGGTATATTGATAATAAAATAATGAGTATGACATTTTGTAAAATTAATGTAAAACATGTACAAGATAGTAAATTGGTAAAAATAAAATACAAATTAAATAAACTGACAGGTGTCTACACTTCATACACAGCCCGGAATAGGTGGATTTTCAATAGTCTTTTAAAAGTCACAAGGCAACAGGTTTTCTTCATCTCGGCAGGGATGTGATTTTAGTGATTTTAGCCACAAGCTTTAATTCATCGAATCACTGGAAATGGCCCGTCCCATCCACCAGTGTTCTCATCTGTCTCCATCTCCTGCCGTTCTGTCCCTGTCCCTACTTTTGTCCCTCTTGGATAACCACTTGTATTGTTGTTGACCATCTGCATTGTAACAGTTTCATCAATTGAGTTGGAATTATGTTCATTATTATATCTGATCTGAATATTTTGGTGTATGTATCCTATACCGTTGCATGCAGAACGAACATAAACCGATGGTAGTTAATTGTACGCACACATCATGTTACCTGACCTTGATAAATGACATATCTTGGACATTTCTAAAAGCAGGTTAAAATTCACAAGCAGGGTGGTTGAATTATTTCACCCTCGTGCAGCTGATTACGTCTTCTCTACATCTGGCATATCCCTTTCAAAAATTCACCTTTTAATGTCAGCCAATAAAATTGCCCACGACGAGTGTGGTCAGCCTCCGCTCATGTGATAGAATATGTTTGGTGATTTTAGCCACAACCTGCTCTTGTTGCATGCAGTGTTTAGGACATGAATGAGTGCTTGTGTGGCATTCCCACCTGTCATGTATATATCTTCAGTTGGGGCGGGTATTTGCGCTGTTCCCACGGCCGATGCAGTAGTGACTGGCAAAGTGAATTGCTATAATTGTATAGTTCGATTCAGCTCAGTACCTAGCTTTATAGAGGCGATCAGCCAGGGGTATATTAGGGTACATCGCGTAACAACCCCTAATGTCTTAGGTAATTTGCTCCAAACAGCCCAAACTTGCGCTAACGCAGGAGTGTGGTGCTTGCTTATGAGGATGTGTTGCAGGTGATTCGTTCGTTCGTTCGTTCGTTCGTTCGTTCGTTCGTTCGTTCGTTCGTTCGTTCGTTCGTTCGTTCGTTCGTTCGTTCGTTCGTTCGTTCGTTCGTTCGTTCGTTCGTTCGTTCGTTCGTTCGTTCGTTCGTTCGTTCGTTCGTTCGTTCGTTCGTTCGTTCGTTCGTTCGTTCGTTCGTTCGTTCGTTCGTTCGTTCGTTCGTTCGTTCGTTCGTTCGTTCGTTCGTTCGTTCGTTCGTTCGTTCATCTTACAGGCAATTTAGGTGATTGGGTGTTGAGAAAGTAAGGTTCATTCATGGCTTGCGAGGATGAATTATTTAAAAAATAACTGTTTTATCTTGCAGTATGTTCTGACCCTGTATTAACTGCTGCCGTGTGTTCATGCAGGGTCTGCAGGCCATGGCCCAGGTGCTGCCGGCTCCAGAGGTGGACAAAGACATTGGGCTCAACCTGGTGCGACGTGTCTGGATTGCACGGTTTGACATCGAGACAGAAATTGTCGCTCTGGCTGACAGGTGCGTTGCTATGGCACAGCGGTTGGAGCCACAAACTTGCAGTCCAGAGAACTTCAGTTCCCATCTTCCTGCAGTAGTTTTGAAAGCTTTGGAAATTTGGGTCATTCTGCATTGCCTCAGTTCATTTATGTGTGTAAATGTTGTGCCTATAGACAGTGGTGGATGTTAGGATAGCGTAGTACCGGGAGAGTGAAGTTGTTGAGTTGAACAGGTCCAACAGGAGTTGGTAATGTTGTGTAACACTCTCAGATGTGCCGTGGACAGTATCGGTTACGTCTGTCATATATTTGGTATCTTTCTCTGTAACTAGGAAATATAATGTGAAGCCTGCAGAAGTAATCCTCCAGGTGGCGCCATTACCCATGTCGGTCCGCGTGCCGTCAGCCGCCAGCTCCCGTTGCCAGGTTACACCGCATTTATTCATTACATCCAGCATTTGTTAATGCATTTTGTAACAGTTGGACTCTATAAAAAAATTCTGATATAAAAAAAACCCACGGGTTCTTCACTGGACCAAGTTGCGTATCAGTGTCCTCTCCCAAGCCTGTTGGTTCCCCATATTAACAGATCAATAACTTCTATCAGTTTATGTGTAGAGATACAAGAGTGTATTGAATTTGATACAGGCATGAAGGCGTAGTTGAGTAGTTGCATGGTTGCTTTAGTTACTTAGTTACTTAATTACTTATTGTCCTAGATACTTAGTTCCTTAGTTACTTAGTTACATAGATAGTTAGCTCCTTATTTCCTTAGTTACTTAGTTACTTAGTTCCTTAGTTCCTTAGTTACATAGTTACATAGTTACTTAGTTCCTTAGTTCTTTGTTACTTAGTTACTTGGTTACTTGGTTCCTTGGTTACTTGGTTCCTTAGTTACTTAGTTACTTAGTTACTTAGTTCCTTAGTTCCTTAGTTACTTAGTTCCTTAGTTCCTTAGTTACTTAGTTCCTTAGTTACTTAGTTCCTTAGTTCCTTAGTTCCTTAGTTACTTAGTTCCTTAGTTCCTTAGTTACTTAGTTACTTAGTTCCTTAGTTCCTTAGTTACTTAGTTCCTTAGTTCCTTAGTTCTTTGTTACTTGGTTACTTGGTTACTTGGTTCCTTGGTTACTTGGTTCCTTAGTTACTTAGTTACTTAGTTACTTAGTTCCTTAGTTCCTTAGTTACTTAGTTCCTTAGTTCCTTAGTTACTTAGTTCCTTAGTTACTTAGTTCCTTAGTTCCTTAGTTCCTTAGTTCCTTAGTTCCTTAGTTCCTTAGTTCCTTAGTTACTTAGTTCCTTAGTTCCTTAGTTACTTAGTTACTTAGTTCCTTAGTTCCTTAGTTACTTAGTTCCTTAGTTCTTTGTTACTTAGTTACTTAGTTCCTTAGTTACTTAGTTCCTTAGTTCCTTAGTTCCTTAGTTCCTTAGTTACTTAGTTCCTTAGTTCCTTAGTTACTTAGTTCCTTAGTTCCTTAGTTACTTAGTTCCTTAGTTCCTTAGTTCCTTAGTTACTTAGTTCCTTAGTTCCTTAGTTACTTAGTTACTTAGTTCCTTAGTTCCTTAGTTCCTTAGTTACTTAGTTCCTTAGTTCTTTGTTACTTAGTTACTTAGTTCCTTAGTTCCTTAGTTCCTTAGTTCCTTAGTTACTTAGTTCCTTAGTTCCTTAGTTACTTAGTTCCTTAGTTCCTTAGTTCCTTAGTTACTTAGTTACTTAGTTCCTTAGTTCCTTAGTTACTTAGTTCCTTAGTTCCTTATTTACTTAGTACAGATACTTTGTACAGAAACTACATAAATTATATTATTGTATTTAGGTACAGTTTTATTGATCGATTAAGGCATCTACAGGTTTCTGTTTCACTTTCAGTTTGTGGGAGGATGTGGAGCTGACCCTTGACCCTGAGATATGTTCACTGATCGTGTCGGAGGATGTCATCCATGACGAGTCGGTGATCCGTGAAGCCGCAGCGAGAGCTCTCGTGGCCGCACTAGCAGACAACCGTGGCTACGCCGAGGCCATACTCAACCAGCTGTTGGCACTCTACGAAGAGAAACTTTACGTGAGTGTCTCACTCAGTTTGTCTGTCGCTGGGTTAGATATCTATTACTATGGCTTATATTGCTGCTTTTCAGAAGTTTTTGCATTTTCATATGCTATAAAGTTTGAAAAAAATTATTTAAAAAAACGTTTTAAAAAAACTGCTTGGTGGTTTTCACAAGGGATGTGTAGAGTAACTACACATAACATTTGGGTCATCTGAGACTGGTAGATACAGAGATATCTGACACGAAAAAGTCAATCCAAGATGGCTGCCACACCGTGGGAAAACACCCTAGAAAAATTCTTTAAAGATTCACAGCTATACTGTGAGGTAGATTAATAAACTCTGAAAGTTTCAGCTCGCTGTGTTCAATACAAGTGGAGTAATAAAATAAAGTCCGTTTAGAGTACACCATTGCCTCAACACATCATTGTTTTTATCATAAAACATTTTGCGTACAACTCACTGAAGACTCCTGGCGTGAGAAACTTGAAAGGAACAACTTTGAAATGTCTTCTTTAATTAACGACACGGGGGTTACAAAGTCGAACTTTTCAATTTTCTTCTATTCTTTAATTAATGACACAGGGGTTACAAAGTCGAACTTTTCTTCAATTTTCTTCTATTCTTTAATTAATGACACGGGGGTTACAAAGTCAAACTTTTCAATTTTCTTCTATTCTTTAATTAAAGAGACGGGGGTTACAAAGTCGAACTTTTCAATTTTCTTCTATTCTTTAATTAACGACATGGGGGTTACAAAGTCGAACTTTTCAATTTTCTTCTATTCTTTAATTAACGACACGGGGGTTACAAAGTCGAACTTTTCAATTTTCTTCTATTCTTTAGTTAACGACACGGGGGTTACAAAGTCGAACTTTTCAATTTTCTTCTATTCTTTAGTTAACGACACGGGGGTTACAAAGTCGAACTTTTCAATTTTCTTCTATTCTTTAGTTAACGACACAGGGGTTACAAAGTCGAACTTTTCAATTTTCTTCTATTCTTTAATTAATGACACGGGAGTTACAAAGTTGAATTTTTCAAATTACTTGCATTAATTTATCGATAATCTAATTTCACCTTTGAACAGTTAGTAATTAATATTTCAATGTGTGTTTATGTATAGATGCCGCCACCAGTTCTTGATAACTTCGGTCGACCAATCGGTGACTCGGCTCCTGACCAGTGGCTCGCCCGGTGTGGTATCGCCACGGCGATCGGAAGCATCTCGCCGTATCTCGGCAAGGCTCAGATCCTACCCTTGTTCCGGTTCTTTGTGGACAGGGGACTTGGGGATCGCAACGAGGAGGTGGGCAGGCAGATGTTGGCCGCTGCCGTCGCTGCCCTCAATGAGCATGGAAAGGTGGGTATTGTCCCTTCTGTGTGTAAAATCCTTGCAAGCCGAGATCGTTTTGCCATGCAAACTAGCCGTGGCAAATCGCCTACACGAAGCGCGTGATTTTAGCCAAGTCGAACTAGTTTGTTGTCTTCAATTTTTTGGTCAAAATTGGTTGATATAAAATATGCAACATGGACTCACATATGGTATCTTGATCTCTAAACTACCATTGACATGAACATGCTAACCTAGCGACCTAGGTTAGTTATCAAAGCAGAAGCTGTTAGTAACAATGTCGCCGTTCTGTTCCCTACACAAATGTCAACGTGCTGTTGTTCTGTTCTCTAGACAAGTGTCAACGTGCTGTTGTTCTTTTCCCTAGACAAGTGTCAATGTGTTGTTGTTCTGTTTCCTAGACAAGTGTGAATGTGCTGTTGTTCTGTTTCCTAGACAAGTGTCAACGTGCTGTTGTTCTGTTCCCCAGAGAAGTGTCAACGTGCTGTTGTTCTGTTCCCCAGACAAGTGTCAACGTTCTGTTATTCTGTTCCCTAGACAAGTGTCAACGTGCGGTTGTTCTGTTCCCTAGACAAGTGTCAACGTGCTGTTGTTCTGTTCCCTAGACAAGTGTCAACGTGCGGTTGTTCTGTTCCCTGGACAAGTGTCAACGTGCTGTTGTTCTGTTCCCCAGACAAGTGTCAACGTGCTGTTGTTCTGTTCCCCGGACAAGTGTCAATGTGCTGTTGTTCTGTTCCCTGGACAAGTGTCAACGTGCTGTTGTTCTGTTCCCCAGACAAGTGTCAACGTGCTGTTGTTCTGTTTCCTAGACAAGTGTCAACGTTCTGTTGTTCTGTTTCCTAGTAAAGTGTCAATGTGCGGTTGTTCTGTTCCCCAGACAAGTGTCAACGTGCTGTTGTTCTGTTCCCCGGACAAGTGTCAATGTGCTGTTGTTCTGTTCCCTGGACAAGTGTCAACGTGCTGTTGTTCTGTTCCCCAGACAAGTGTGAACGTGCTGTTGTTCTGTTTCCTAGACAAGTGTGAACGTGCTGTTGTTCTGTTCTCTAGACAAGTGTCAACGTGCGGTTGTTCTGTTCCCCAGACAAGTGTCAACGTGCGGTTGTTCTGTTCCCCAGACAAGTGTCAACGTGCGGTTGTTCTGTTCCATAGACAAGTGTCAATGTGCTGTTGTTTTGTTCCCTAGACAAGTGTCAACATGCGGTTATTCTGTTCCCTAGACAAGTGTCAACATGCGGTTATTCTGTTCCCTGGACAAGTGTCAATGTGCTGTTGTTCTGTTCCCCAGACAAGTGTCAACATGCTGTTGTTCTGTTCCCCGGACAAGTGTCAATGTGCTGTTGTTCTGTTCCCTGGACAAGTGTCAACATGCTGTTGTTCTGTTCCCTAGACAAGTGTGAACGTGCTGTTGTTCTGTTCCCTAGACAAGTGTCAACGTGTTGTTGTTCTATTTCCTAGTAAAGTGTCAACGTGCGGTTGTTCTGTTCCCTAGACAAGTGTCAACGTGCTGTTGTTCTGTTCCCTAGACAAGTGTCAACATGCGGTTGTTCTGTTCCCCAGACAAGTGTCAACATGCTGTTGTTCTGTTCCCCGGACAAGTGTCAATGTGCTGTTGTTCTGTTCCCTGGACAAGTGTCAATGTGCTGTTGTTCTGTTCCCCAGACAAGTGTCAACGTGCTGTTGTTCTGTTTCCTAGACAAGTGTGAATGTGCTGTTGTTCTGTTTCCTAGACAAGTGTGAACGTGCTGTTGTTCTGTTCCATAGACAAGTGTCAACGTGCTGTTGTTCTGTTTCCTAATAAAGTGTCAACGTGCTGTCGTTCTGTTCCCTAGACAAGTGTCAACGTGCTGTCGTTCTGTTCCCTAGACAAGTGTCAACGTGCTGTCGTTCTGTTCCCTAGACAAGTGTCAACGTGCTGTCGTTCTGTTCCCTAGACAAGTGTCAACGTGCTGTTGCCGATCTTTGAGGACTTCCTCGTGCAAGCGCCTGACACAGCCAGCTTTGACGTGGTGCGACAGAGCATCGTCATCCTGATGGGGTCCCTCGCCAAGCATCTCGACAAGGACGACCCAAAAGTAAAACCGATTGTTGCAAAGCTGATCAACACGCTGTCCACGCCATCACAGCAGGTAGGGAGCATACACTTTCAAGGGAGCACGCAGTAAGGTGTTAGATGATGCAGAATGACTCGGACAATCTTTGATGGGTGCAAGATAAATTTTAAAATGTCTTAACTTAGAACTGTTGGCTCGAAATGATCATAAGTGGGTCAGTCGAGTAGATGTGTGAATGAACAGGTGAGTGTGGGTCAAATATATGACGGTTGAGCAGTCAAAATTACTGGATTCTGTGGTATATAAAATCTTGCCTTTTACCTTTGCTGATGACAGGCTCATTATCCCAGATTGCTGGCTTTCCTACCCAGATATACTACTCAGAATTTGCTAGGATAACTTTTTAGGGCGGTATTATATTTTTCGGCATGGGTATTACACAAAAACTAAAATATGTATTTGAGGACATGTTTATTTCCTGAATTTCATTGCTGTATACCAAATGTGAACAATAGGTAACACGCATTCGGAATGGTTTCAGAATGTTACTCCAAGTCATGAAAATGTCCCAATCAGTTCAATTACCAGCAGCAACAACTGTCAGTAGCTTGTGTGTGACCCACGTGATGCAATCACAGCCTGGCAACGGCGTCTCATGCTTCCAAAGAGTCTGGATGGCTGCCATCTCAAGATTGTTCCATTACAAACATGGTATGATCCTTAGCAAATTTTGAGTAGTATACCCAGCAAACAACGACCTGTGATTTCACATGTTCTGTAAGTGAATTCACGAGTTCAACTGGCTCAATTCACGGAATTCACTGGATTCTGTGAACACATTTGGTGTGTCGACACGTGTTTACTGTGAAATCACGAGTTCTTCACGTGATGACACGTACCAGTGAAACCGTACCAGTTCTGACCCAGCACGACTCGTGTCAAACTCGTTCAAAACTCGTGACAACAGACAGAACACGTGTATTCACGTGAATACACATGAAAACACGTGAAGCAGTACTAATTATGAACCGGTACGACATGTGCCAACTGGTTCAGAAATGGTTCCTTGTTTGCTGGGTATAACAACGTCATGCTGACCGTCACGTGTTGACACCACAGGTGCAGCAGGCTGTGGCCGACTGCCTACCCCCGCTCGTTCCCGCCATTAAAGACGGCGCTCCGGAGCTCGTCAAACAACTGCTCCACCTACTGCTGGAATCGGAAAGCTACGGCGAGAGACGTGGCGCCGCCTACGGGCTGGCGGGACTCGTCAAAGGCCTCGGGATCCTTGTGCTGAAGAACCTGGAGATCCAGCCGCAGTTGACGGAGGCGATCCAGGACAAGAAGAACCCTCGTCGCCGCGAGGGGGCGCTGTTTGCCTTCGAGATGCTGTGTGTCATGCTCGGGCGACTGTTCGAGCCGTACGTCGTCAACATCCTGCCACATTTACTCTTGTGCTTCGGCGACGCCAACCAGTACGTCAGAGTGGTGAGTATTAGTCAAATATAATTTACTGATTTAAATTATATTTTTAGATGATAATTTATATATATATATATATATTAAACAATTTTAAAAGGTCATTTTATATATATATATATTATTTATTTATTTATTTATTAACTAGTTTACACCACAATTATTGTTAAATAGATAATCAGTTATTTTAATTTTGTCTTTATTTTATTATATTAAAATATTTTTTTTATTTTAAAGAACAAATTATGTACAATGTATATCTTATATCTATATCTCATACTTATTTGCCATATTTCATTTTATTGTGTATTTAGGCACTATATGAGTCAATGCCAGACTACATTACAATTCATCATGTACTGCACGTTGAATATGGCAATAAAGCTATATTATTATTATTATATGTTTGTATTTTCTCTTGCCCATTTTTTTCTCAAATGAATCTGGATTTTTGTCCTCAGAAATCTTCAAATTTTTCATAGTAGTGGGTTGTGTCTTTCTTCAAAATGCGGCAGTGTTATCATAGAACTGTCATAAAATCAGTTTGTTTCTAATTGAATAGGGAATATTTTCTGTAAGAAGTGCCACCTACTGGTTTGTCAATGACCAAACCTCACGAGAACGTTCTACATATAAAACAAATACATGCAACAATACATACATACCCACCAAATACAATTTTTTTACTTTAAAAAGGTGGGGCCAATTCGCCACAAGGTCACCGATATCACTGCGACCACCCCACCGCATTCATAAATGTGCATGTATTTGCTGTTATCCGAGGTGAGATGTGTGGTGTGTGTGTAGGCCGCTGACGACACAGCCAAGGCTGTCATGAGCAAGCTTAGTGGGCACGGCGTCAAACTGGTGCTGCCCTCCCTACTGGCGGGACTCGAGAAAGACTCCTGGCGCACCAAGACAGGTACGATCATTGCACTCCCGCTGAAATAACCCTTCATTGCACTCCCGGTAAGGTGTTTACGTGACATCGCGCAACTGTGCTGCACTAGATATTGTCAAAACCACGATCGACGTCACGCCAGAGCAACAAATCCAAACCAGGCGTCCTCAGGGGTTTCTATAAAATGGCAAATTTAAAGTACTCTTATAATATTTAAATATTTTTTGTAGTATCATCATTTGAAAGAGTATCAACCATTAACGGGCAGAGTAGATTTTATCCCAGGATATGGCTTCTAACAGGGTCCGTACAGTGCCTTGAAAGTATTGAAAAGCCTTGAATTTAATTGGACCAAATTAAAAGCCTTGAAATCCTTGAATTTTACAAAGTGGTCTTGAAAAGTCTTGAATTTAATTGTGGTCAATAAAATATTGTTTTGACTCAATTGTTCTGACGAATAGCAGCCGGACAACATTGGGCAATCAGCATTTCTTTATGGTCGGCACCATTTATTTCTTAGTCGAGTAAATTTTGTTAATGTTAACTTACTTTACTGCGCTTAAAAGTACGTATGTCGTTAAAACTGTCTTGAATTTCTATTTGAAATAGCCTTGAAAAGTCTTGAATAGCCTTGAACTTCAAATGTCCAGATGTGTTCTAAATGATGTCATAACTTGTCGGTGGCCTGTCCTTGTAGGTTCTGTTGAACTGAGTATCAACCATTTGTTACGGCAGAGTAGATTTTATCCCAGGATGTGGCTCCGAAATATGTGATAACTTGTCAGTGGCCTGTCCTTGTAGGTTCCGTTGAGCTGCTGGGTGCCATGGCCTACTGTGCCCCCAAGCAGTTGTCCGGCTGTCTGCCTAGCATCGTCCCCAAGTTGGCGGAGGTCCTCACCGACTCTCACATCAAGGTACAGAAGGCGGGAGCTCAAGCCCTCAAACAGATCGGCTCGGTCATCCGCAATCCCGAGATCCAAGGTACGGTGGTGATGACGGGCACAGCATAGTCTGAGTAGCAGCATTCTGTCATGTCAACTACTTCCTCTACTGCATTGGTACTGGTTTAGGGTTATGGAAACATGGTGCCTTTGTGCCTAGCAGGCAGTTTGTATTGTGAGAGGGCATTGTTAACTGTTTCAGAGTTTAATTTCCATGATCACAATTTGCTTCATGGAATCGTATTTCTCACTAAGATTCAGTTTATCATCAACAAACTTCTGTTGATGTCGATGAAACATCAACAGAAATATGTTCAGTGGCAACATATTTACAACAACAAAATACCTACAAAAGTGTATGTTTTCTGAAAGCTGAATAAATGAGATATCCAATGAGCCATAGTTTATTACTAACACACAAATAAAGAAGGAAATAACAAAATGTATAGAAATTATCATTACATAAACAGCTGCTGAACATGCCACTAAAACACACACACGCACACACGCACACACATGCACACACGCACACACGCACGCACGCACACACACACGCACACAGAGTGTCCCATATTGCAGAATCCGTGTATGGAATACACCAAAGTTCCCCCCATCAATGCAAGTTGAGGCACATAAACCCAATTGCTACATAACCGTTTACTTTGTGCTATTATCAGACACTTGAATAAAAGTAACAACATCTTAACAAATACTGTCGTCATTGCACAACAGAATGCATAAATGAACGTCGATTTTCAATAAATATATCTGTTCACTAAAGAACGACATTTGTTTCAAATTTGCCTTTTTGTTACCATGGAAATGGGTCTGTCTGAAGGAATTCTATGTAGTTTTCTTCAGTAAAACCCGTCTGTACATAGACTGGAAAGATGAGTGGATACAGAAATAAATATGGATAAATATCATGGCATTTCTGTTTGGAACATGATAAGTTTCACGATAAACATAAAATGAAAACTATTACAATATCGTAGTATAATTAACTTACTTTGGAGCTTAATGTCGAAGATGAGTACGATGTATCGATCCGTCAGCTACGGACCTTGTTCACGTACTGGTGTCACGTTTCGGTGGGATAATTTGATTGTAGATGGCAGGCAGATGGTATCCCTGATATATGTTCATGGTAGGGGTTCTCTATCTGATGTATATGGCCTCCTTCACTTATCTCTTGTGCCAGTTGGATTCACGGGTCAGTACTTTAGTGTTCTTCATGGACACTGAGTGTCCTGTGGCCCGGCAATGATCTCCTACTCCTGTTGGTTTGTCCAGGTTTGTGTGTTCTTTGAATCTCTGGCTGAGTTTTTTCTTGGTTTCACCTATGTATGTGTGGCTGCTGTCAATGTCACACGTGGACCTGGACGGATCGAAACGTCGTACTCATCTTCGACATTAAGCTGCAAAGTAAGTTAATTATACTACAATAAACCATTCTTGGAGCCATGAACAATATTTTCACTATTACAATATCGATGCAGCGATTGTGCCGATACTGCTCGCTGCGCTGCAAGACCCGACGAAGAAGACGACGAGCTGCCTGCAGCGCCTCCTGGAGACTAAGTTTGTCCACTTCATCGACGCGCCGTCTCTCGCCCTTATCATGCCCGTGGTGCAGCGCGCGTTCCTGAGTCGATCTACCGAGACACGCAAGATGGCTGCCCAGATCATAGGCAACATGTACTCCTTGACCGACCAGAAGGTGGGTACATAGTATTTCTGTTATGTTGTTTAGGTGGAAGTCACATGTAGGGTGACCAATGACAAAATACCCCGACATTTGGGACTATTATAATTGTATACGTAGTGTTTTAGGCAGCAGGTAGCCTGGTATTCATAAACCATCTTTTACTTAATCATGTGGGCTTGAACTAATTAACACATAACAAGCTCTGCGTGATTATATGTCATTCCTTTCCATTGTTCTATGAATACCGCTACTGCTTTATATGTTGAAATGTGGGCTCTAGCAGCCTGAGGCCAGGAGACTCGTATGTACTCAGGTCATCAACCGGGCCTCGGGAGGCTGAGTCCACATTTCTTTCGCTTAACTATTTTGGTGTGCCAAAAAAGGCACTGTTTTTTCCCCTATAATAAACAAACGTCACCATTTGGCCTCTTTCATATCTACACTTGTGTCCCTGTTGTTCCTTGCATAAACAGTTTCTGTTATGTGGCTTATTTTCTCTGTGTTTCATGAGGTTTTTCTGTAGTGCTATGCTACTATTTTCATACTCTGACAGTTAGTTTATAGAGATTTCTCATGTGAACAATGATAATTTGTGTTAATGTCTTTTATGCAGAGAACAATACGGACACATTTATAGGTATGGAAAATGCCAAATAGATGATGTTTGTTTATAATGGGAAGCCAGTGTACGAGGCTTTTTGACACTCATAATTAAGCGAAAGAAATATGGAATCTGCAACCCGATGCCAGGCTGTGACTTGAGCCGATACTAGTCTCTTGAACTTCAGGCTGCTAGAGACACATTTCAACATAATATAAAGCAGTAGCGGTATTCCTAGAACAATGGAAAGGAACAATGTATAATCACGCAGAGTTTGTTATGTGCTTTTTTAAAGCCAACATCTTTGACTAAGTGAATATGATTAACTAAAATGTGCCTTCCTGAATACCAGGCTATGTGCAGCAAACTGACAGTTGACACACATAATATGATAAAATAAAGGCTACTTTAATTGTCCCCTGATGGTTGTCCCCTGATCAAGTGATAGTTTAGATAACTCATTTCTGTTATGGAACACTCTGCCTAATGACATTAACCCTTTTTATACCAAATACGCACCGATGCGTAGTTACCGCATCTTACCAAATACGCATCGGTGCGTATTTACCAACGTGTCCGCCCATGCGGCCATGTTGTGGCCATATTGAATAAATTAAAATCCCCCACTTCCGTCATATGAAGAGAACGAGGCTACACCACACTTCCTGCAAGGCAGACGCCATTTTATTGCGGCAATTTCAGTGGTTTTAAACGTGTTTTTGGAAAGTTTTGTTTTGTGTTGTTCGTCGCGGCATTTAAAAATGGCGGACGATGGTGCTTCAGACAGCGAAGGCAGTGATATTTCGGGAGTTGACAAGTTTATAAACGACGATTTTGAAGGAGAATTAGCGGGAGAGAATGTCGACCCACTGCCCTGGATCGAGTGCAGGATGGCGGCGACGAAACCAGACCGCAGTGGATTGACAATTTGTTTCACGAATCCAACGAGTCTGGGAATGATTTATAGGGTTTCCACCCCGACTGGGTGACTGATCGTCGCCGTTTTCGCCCTGTCAGTGCGCCAGATTGCTCCCTGGATGGCACAGGCCACGAACTATGTCTATGGTTGTAGTGAGTGCTCTGTGCCTCTGCACCAGAAATGCCTGAGGCTGAGGGCACACCTCAACCAGTCGAACATTGGCAGACAGGGTTGTCATGTAAATCGATGGATCGTTCTGTAGTTCTAGTTGTCGTTTTGTAATAAATTTATTGTTTACACATAGCATACATATTTCTGGAACTCATTTTGTCAGTAGGAGTAATAGTATAGTATTGACTGCTGGAAGGAAATAATATGACAATATCCATTGTTGTTACTTGTCATCTTACAAAACTAATATTTTCCGACTGACATACCTGATGAATATTGCTCATAACATTCCTTCTACCTGTCACACAATTTTTGAATTTTTCTACAACTCTTGTAATTGAAGTTGCTTTCTATTCATGCAAAAAACAGTAGCAGAGTTATTATTGACTGCTGGAAGGAAATAATATGATAATATCCATACTTGTTACTTGTCATCTTACAAAACTAATATTTTCCGACTGACATACCTGATGAATATTGCTCATAACATTCCTTCTACCCGTCACACAGGAATAATTCTTATAGCAAAATGTAGCTATTGAATTTTTCTATAACTCTTGTAATTGAAGTTGCTTTCTATTCATGCAAGAAACAGTCGAAAAGTTGTGCTGAAGTTCAGTCATGCATTTTGTAAAAAAAATCAAAAAACTTTCCTCTGATTTCAACTTATAATATCATAGTTGAATAAACAGTTCTATTTATATGATGCACATCAATGGAAAGCTGCATTTCTTAGCTTTCATTTGATATACAACACTTGTATATATGTTATGTAGTTGCTGAGAAAATCAAATTTGACACACACCATGTACATTTTTTTTCCATATCCGTTTTTTCTCCCAAATGTGCTGGTAACATGGGTATAATTTCTGGGCGGACGTCTGGTATAAAAAGGGTTAAGACGTCTGCCTGTTTAGCCACCTTCAAGGCACGCCTAAAGACACATTTGTTTCTGACTGTTCTCGCAGCTTAGTTTAATGTTTGTACGTTTATCGATATTTTATTTAACCTATTTATATATTTATTATACATATATACATTTATTAGTTTATTTATGTCACTAGTATATTTATGTTTTTCTTCTGGTGTGCATTTGTATTTTAGGATTTTAAAGTTGCATTCTGACTTCCGCCATGTTTAAAATAAAATTTTCCAGTAAACCAGCATTCCCCATACACTATATATTGTTTTCCTCAACTACCTATCAACTTATTTTCACATAATATGCCATTTTAAGATAAAAAGCAGCAAAAGACGAAAAAATGTCCTGGTGGGCCCCACCAGTTAGAATTCACTGATTGGTTTAGACATCGAAGAAGGGAATTCCAGTGAAAAGCGCTGTCAGGAGGGGGCCACACTAAAAGGCGGATCACAATTGGCAGACCGCACGGAAACGGCATACCACATTCACAAAGATGCCACCGCTCGATACGCTCCATATTTACGGCATGCCCAGTTGCCCACATACAAACTATCGCTGGCTACGCGCCTGTACGGTCAATGGCTAATTGAGGATGATTTAAATAATTAGGGTATTGTTGCCTAGTGGCGCCTCTAGCGACTAATGTGGATACGTGGAACCGCCTTTTAGTTTGCCCCATCGTTTACTTACGTTGACCGGAGAGTTCCGATGGTCAAAATAGATCGACTTTTGGGAAACTCCAGAGCCGTTGTTTGTTGCAAACTTATATTTGATCAAATAACGTATAAAACCACAAAGTGAGACATGTGGTAGGAAGTATACTAATAAGCAAATATCGGTCATGATGTACATTGACTTTTCTAAAATGCGTTAAAAAGGGGAAATTATGTCAGAATGCAACTTTAATGTATGTAAAGCGCCACGAACAATTTGAAATTGGACGTGGAGCTATATTAAATGAAATATATTATTATCAAGTGTCACTCTGTGTTCCAAGGACCTGGTGACATACATGATATGATAAAATAACAGATGCTTTAATTGTCTCCTAATCAAGTGTCCCTTTGTCCCAGGACCTGGCCCCCTACCTGCCCCAGGTGATTCCTGGCCTCAAGCAGTCCGTGCTGGACCCCGTGCCAGAGGTGCGCACCGTGTCGGCGAAGGCACTTGGTGCCATGGTGCGTGGCATGGGAGAGAGCGGCTTCAAGGAGTTGGAGGAACTCGTGCCTTGGCTCATGCAGACGCTCACGTCCGAGGCCAGCTCTGTCGACAGGTCCGGGGCCGCCCAAGGTATGTGTGTCATTACCTGGTGTGTGTTCAATCAAGAGAACTCGCAGTGACTCTTAACAAACTTTCCTGCATGCTGATATGGATATGTGTAAAATATTGTAAAGCCTTAATTTAATCTTTAGATCTATTTATTTTATCATTTATTCTCTAGATTTATTTATTTTAATGTTTTAAACTATTTATTATTTTGTTAATAAGTTTAGTCAAATAATCACAGAAAATATGTTTTAATGTCTTAAATTATTTAAAGGACAAAAAAAAGCTACGGTTTCGTGTCATACACCTAATAGAGTTTATACAAAGTAACAATTTCCACATATACTCAATTTTTTAACGTCAGCGGTTTACTCAGAATGTGACTTTAAAGTCTAAAATTCTGACGAAATCCACGATGGTCTAGACGCCGCCATAGGTGAAGGGTTAACTTGGCTTGGCCATTCAGCACGCGGCATTCTATATCTCTGTCAGCTTCCGGCGACGTTGTTAAGGGTCAACAACTTCGAGTCTTTGACAGTTCGTTCAGTTGGCGTGACATTTAGCAGCTGCGACTTTAACCCATTTTATCCGGAATACGATTCTAGTCGTAGTTACCCTTTTTATCCGGAATACGATTCTGGTCGTAGTTTGCACTTGGCACGGCTTCCCCGCACTCTGACGTTTTGGAATCCCATTGGCTGGTTAACACCGAATGACGTCAGTATATCGGGATCACTAGGAAACCCATATTTATCAACCAATCAGTGCCGTTCTTTGGGTATTTGCCGTACAAACCGGGCACCCCCAAGCCAAAGTGAAATCAAAGATGGCGTCGAGTCGCAAAGATCGTTAAATGTTGACGTATTTCGAAGGATAACTCCATTAATTTACTTCATACTGTTGATGACAAGAAGGCAGACAAGTGGATAGCCGATATAAGATGGACGGTTATGGTATTTGATGCGATATTTGTCCGTGAAGACATACTTTGAAGCCATCGAAGTGGGGTCGACCGACAACGGCATCCATTTTCGCCCACCGCGCACCACGCCGGTTTTTTTTTGGCGCCAAACAAAGTTAAGATTATTTCCAACGACGGTAACTACTTCATCAATAAAGTGACGTTGAAATGTTGACCAACGTTGTTACTTTAGAGTACTTGTTTATTAGTTATAAGAAATAAGCCACAAAATTATACATCGTTGACAGAAAATATTTCAAAAATTTGCATAATTCCGCTCAGCGGCGCCACACGTTGGCGATTCAATCGACTGACATGAGGGGTAATTACAAACAAATTTACATTATAAGATTATTATCCAAGATATGTGGACAAGTTGTATACCTTTGTTTTCAGCAAAGAGTAATGCATAAAATAAACTCAACTTGCTCATTGACATGTTGTCTCCTTCTTGGCGAAAATGTCAGGTAAAAAGTAATGTGACAAACCTCAACATAGGTTTGAATTTATTGGGCATGTTTTGTCATATGCCACATAAAATATATATGATAAAACTATGAGTTTGTCAATGCGACTTGATAGTTTATTTTATCTACTTTCTAAAGGTATATCACATTTAAAAATTGATTGAGAAATAATAAAGTTATGTCCATTTTAAATGAAGGCCTGTCATTTTTTAATGCTGACAGATTGATTTGAGGAAATGATCAGGAACTGGCTGCAACTCGTCTGCACTAGCTTCAGGATAAAATGGGTTAAAGTCTAAAATTCTGACGAAATCCACGATGGTCTAGACGCCGCCATAGGTGAAGGGTTAACTTGGCTTGGCCATTCAGCGCGCGGCATTCTATATCTCTGTCAGCTTCCGGCGACGTTGTTAAGGGTCAACAACTTCGAGTCTTTGACAGTTCGTTCAGTTGGCGTGACATTTAGCAGCTGCTTATAGACGTATATCTAAATCTGTGGTTAAATATATGGTAAACTTGAGTAATTATGCCTTCGTGTTCGGCATACGGTTGCAATAATAGTTGAAACAACCGGTAGTATTGAAGCAATGGATTCACATTGGTGATTTGCAGGCGTACTGTTTGGAATCCCTCCAGTCCAAGTACAGTTCACTTTGCGCGGTCCATTTTGAGGAGAAATGCTTTGATGTAGGCATGTATCATCAGTTGATGGGATGATTTCAGCGATAACAATAATAGACAACTTTATATTTACCGTCATCGGCATGTTACGCGCGTTGCCGAGTTGCAGCCATTTCATGACAACAGCCAAACCCCATGCAGGGAATCTACGTGGAGAGCGCCTTGATCACCGTCGTGACGTCATTCTTCGTCTAAGATGGTGTAGCGCATAGTATTTGGATGACTGGGTGTTAAAAAATATTTTTCTGGTAAACCGCTGGCGTTAAAAAATTGAGTATATGTGGAAATTGTTACTTTATATTAACTCTATTAGGTGTATGCCACGAAACAGTTAACTTTTTTTGTCCTTTAAATTAGTTTTATAGATACATATATATTCTCTGCATTTTAATTAATTTTATATTTATGCTAATGTCTTAAATTATATATTATTTCAATCTAGGGTAGTGGGGGGACTGGAGAGGTATATTGTTGATGTTTATCCCAGGTCTCAGTGAGGTAGTGGGGGGACTGGAGAGTTATATTGTTGATGTTTGTCCCAGGTCTCAGTGAGGTCTATTGTTGATGTTTGTCCCAGGTCTCAGTGAGGTCTATTGTTGATGTTTGTCACAGGTCTCAGTGAGGTCTATTGTTGATGTTTGTCCCAGGTCTCAGTGAGGTCGTAGGGGGACTGGGACTGGAGAAGCTGCACAAGTTGATGCCTGACATCATCCAGACGGCTGAGAGGACAGACATTGCCCCGACTGTGAGGGACGGCTACATCATGATGTACATCTACCTGCCCGCCGTCTTTGGTGACGACTTCATGTCCTACATTGCAATCATTATACCCTCCATACTGAAGGTAAACAGAGTGTTTGTAAATCACGGCATGAGTAATGTTTATTGTAGTATAATTTAACTTACTTTGGAGCTTAATGTAGAAGATGAGTACAACAATCTGAGGCAACACACGTGACACCAGTATGTGAACAAGGCCCATAGCTGACGGATCGAAACGTCGTACTCATCTTCGACATTAAGCTCCAAAGTAAGTTAAATTATACTACAATAAACCATTCTTGGAGCCATGAACAATATTCACTATCTGTAATGTTGTCATTGTGTTTATAATAACCACCACGGTTGGTTGAATACACGTGGTAATATTAAGCAAGATAGACTCACAACTTCAAATGCAAGGTGATCTCAAAAGAGGGCGTTTTTGTAATTAAATTACCCAAATGTATTTCACAATTACTTCTATATGTTGTTTATTAGTGACTAAAGGGAAAACATACTGTAATGAATTCTAAATTTACCCACTCGTAACTGGCCATGCACACATTTGTTACCAAGATGTAAACAGTACTAAACATGTAGAAATACAAAATACCAAAATGTTGTGCCCAATTGATGTCAGTGAAGTATGTCACCACTGTGTGAAGTGTGTCACCACTATGTGAAGTATGTCACCACTGTGAAATATGTCACCAATGTGAAATGTGCCACCTGAGTGTGAATTGTGTCACTATTGTTCAAACCGTGTGAAGTGTGCATCAACGTGTAAACTGTATCAAACTGTGTGAAGTGTCACCTATGTGAAGTGTGTCACCAATGTAAAGTGTGTCACTATTGTGTATCACCTGTGTGAACTGAAGTATGTAACCAACGTCACGTACATCATCTTTGTGTGTCACCACTGTGAAGTGACACCGTGAAGTGTGTCACCACTGTGTGATGTGTGTCACCACTGTGTGAAGTGTGTCACCACTGTGTGATGTGTGTCACCACTGTGTGAAGTGTGTCACCACTGTGTGATGTGTGTCACCACTGTGTGAAGTGTGTCACACTGTGTGATGTGTGTCACCACTGTGTGATGTGTGTCACCACTGTGTGATGTGTGTCACCACTGTGTGAAGTGTGTCACCACTGTGTGAAGTGTGTCACCACTGTGTGATGTGTGTCACCACTGTGTGATGTGTGTCACCACTGTGTGAAGTGTGTCACCACTGTGTGAAGTGTGTCACCACTGTGTGATGTGTGTCACCACTGTGTGAAGTGTGTCACCACTGTGTGATGTGTGTCACCACTGTGTGAAGTGTGTCACACTGTGTGATGTGTGTCACCACTGTGTGATGTGTGTCACCACTGTGTGATGTGTGTCACCACTGTGTGAAGTGTGTCACCACTGTGTGAAGTGTGTCACCACTGTGTGATGTGTGTCACCACTGTGTGATGTGTGTCACCACTGTGTGAAGTGTGTCACACTGTGTGATGTGTGTCACCACTGTGTGATGTGTGTCACCACTGTGTGATGTGTGTCACCACTGTGTGATGTGTGTCACCACTGTGTGATGTGTGTCACCACTGTGAGAAGTGTGTCACCACCGTGTGAAGTGTGTCACCACCGTGTGATGTGTGTCACCACCGTGTGAAGTGTGTCACCACCGTGTGATGTGTGTCACCACTGTGTGAAGTGTGTCACCACCGTGTGAAGTGTGTCACCACCGTGTGATGTGTGTCACCACCGTGTGATGTGTGTCACCACTGTGTGATGTGTGTCACCACTGTGTGGAGTGTGTCACCACTGTGTGATGTGTCACCACCGTGTGAAGTGTGTCACCACTGTGTGATGTGTGTCACCACCGTGTGAAGTGTGTGACCACTGTGTGATGTGTCACCACTGTGTGATGTGTCACCACTGTGTGATGTGTCACCACTGTGTGAAGTGTGTCACCACCGTGTGATGTGTGTCCCCACCGTGTGATGTGTGTCACCAATGCGTGTTGTTGTCACCGCCAGGCACTGGCCGACGAGTCAGAGTTTGTGCGAGACACGGCGCTGCGAGCGGGCCAGAGGATTGTCAACACCTACGCTGACTCCGCCGTGGAGCTCCTGCTGCCGGAGTTGGAGAACGGACTGTTCAATGACAACTGGCGCATCCGATACAGCTCCGTACAGCTGCTGGGAGACCTGCTGTATCGACTCTCTGGTCAGTCACTGGTCACGGTGAATGGGGGGGGGGGGTTACAAGAGGAATACTCGTAGTCAGTTCATCAGTCTGGTTGTGGTATTGCTGGAAAATTGTTTCCTTAGTGCTCGCTAATTACGTAGGTTTTTGCGTTTAGTTCTTCGGGCCAAAGGTCCAACAGACCAATGGTATCACTCAGCATTCAAATTTTAGTAATTTTACATAGGGGTATCATAGCGTACTGCCACAATGCATCAGAAATTAAAAAAAAATTGAATCATTCTAAACTTTAAAGTGTGGATTATGTGATCTGACAGGCCATTGCACTACGTGGCAGGTTATGGAACTCAGTCTCAACATGTATTCTGGACATCAAGCACTGGTTTCAAGATGCCTACTTATGTTTTAATTAGTGTGATACATTTGTGTAAACTCCAATGGTAGCCTATTTAAATACATAGCTGCCACTTACGAAAAACAGAATTGCACACAGTATACTTTCTTGCCGCAATGTCAGACTTCAACATTACATGTACACCACGTCTAAACTAGAATAATTACAGTGGCATTATGGGTCACAAAACATGTACCCACCTCACAGGAACGTTTATCTCTGTGTAGGTGGTCATCTCTATGGAGTAATAGAAGCAAAACGGCAGATTTTGGATTGACAGTGTACTCGACCGTGTGCCTACGTGACCACAAACTTCAAATGCGTTTTTCTCCGTTTGAAACTTTCTACCCCAGCATGTTCAGTGTCCAATAGTTTTGGCTATGTGTGAGATACGTCCATGATATTTATACCGTTGCCAAACTTAATATATCTTCTTTCCAATGGTGTGGCTAACTTGTTTTTGTATTTGTTTTGTTTTGGACATACGACTCATTTCGTTAGAACACGTCACATTTAGACGTTTCACCTTGATGAGTGTCGTCACTGTGCTGCTGCAGGTGTAACTGGGAAGATGTCCACGCAGACGCTGAGTGAGGACGACAACTTCGGCACGGAGCTATCCCAGCAGGCCATACTGCGAGTCCTCGGCAGCGAACGGCGTAACCGCGTGCTCGCTGGTCTCTATATGGGCCGCTCCGACACCGCACTGAATGTCCGCCAGGCGGCGCTGCATGTGTGGAAGGTGGTCGTCGCTCACACGCCCAAGACGCTGCGGGAGATTCTGCCGACTCTCTTTCAGCTGCTGCTGGGATGTCTCGCCAGCAAGAGTTATGACAAACGACAGGTCCGTGTTGTCTCTGTGGCTCTATGTACGTGTCATCTCTGTGGCTCTATGTAGGTGTCATCTCTGTGTCTATGTAGGTGTCATCTCTGTGTGTCTCTATTTAGTTGTCATCTCTGTGTCTCTATGTAGGTGTCATCTCTGTGGCTCTATGTAGGTGTCATCTCTGTGTCTCTATTTAGGTGTCATCTCTGTGGCTCTATGTAGGTGTCATCTCTGTGGCTCTATGTAGGTGTCATCTCTGTGTGTCTCTATTTAGGTGTCATCTCTGTGGCTCTATGTAGGTGTCATCTCTGTGTGTCTATGTAGGTGTCATCTATGTAGGTGTCATCTCTGTGTGTCTATGTAGGTGTCATCTCTGTATCTATGTAGGTGTCATCTCTGTGTGTCTCTATTTAGGTGTCATCTCTGTGGCTCTATGTAGGTGTCATCTCTGTGTGTCTATGTAGGTGTCATCTCTGTATCTATGTAGGTGTCATCTCTGTGTCTCTATGTAGGTGTCATCTCTCTGTCTCTATTTAGGTGTTGTCTCTCTGTTTCTCTATTTAGGTGTTGTCTCTATTTAGGTGTTGTCTCTGTATGTCTATTTAGGTGTCATCTTTGTGTCTCTGTGTAGGCATCATCTCTATGTTTCTGGGTAGGTGTCATTTTTGTGTCTCTATTTACGTGATTTTGATAAATTATGGAAAGTCATGGAATTTGATAATAAGGATTCCAGATTTGGAAAGTCATGGATTTATTGTAGAAGTCATGGAAAGTCATGGAAAACGTATTACTGAAAAAAATTATTGAATATTTTATCTCTTAATTAGTTGTATTTATTGACATATTTCATTGTTCATTTATAATATTACAAATATATGTATAATAATTAGGTTGGTACATTTTAGCAACATGCTTTCATGGTGAATGGGAAGTTTTGTAAAAAGGTTATTGAAATTTATATTTTCAGGTTACTGAAAGTTGTGGAATTTGAAATGTCAGAATGTGTATGAACCCTGTGGCTTGATGCGTGGTTGTTGCTCCAGGTGGCAGCACGTACCCTGGGCGACATCGTTCGGAAGCTGGGAGAGAAAGTGCTGCCGGAGATCATCCCGATCCTGGAGCGAGGGCTGGAGTCGTCGGAGAGTGACCAGAGACAAGGAGTGTGTATTGGACTGAGTGAGATCATGAGTTCTACCAGCAGGGATCATGTGAGTACTGGTATACGTGGTCTTCCATTAGTGACCACCGGTCAAGTAGCTGGAGTCAGACCACATTTGCATTTTCCATAGGCGACCATTATAACATTTCTTTCATTTCCTACTAATCTTGATGAGATCTGTTATTGGCAATTTCACAGCATATTTACCCTGCATAGACAGAAGTTCTGTGAAAAATTCGTGAACTTTGAATACCTCAGGCTCCCACAAACTTCTTTCAAACCTTACACCCCTCCATTTCTGCTTGAACCACCCACGGATTGCCCCTGATTATATCACCAAGCAAAATGACAACTGTATTAATACGCAGAAATGCACCGACTGACAGCTGTCATAATTTGACAGCTTTGATGCAATCTGCACAAAAACATAATTTCTACTCACTCCACACTCCATATGTGCTCACAGAAATTCAGACAACCTGCATAACGCTGCTTTTATAGGGTACTCTTTGGTCGTATGGGTAATGGCGGATGAGCACCTTATTGTGGTCTTACATCAGCTGACCATTATTATCATTGATTTCCAGAGTTGTCCTTCCATAGAATTAGTTATTCCACTGCTGTAGTACCACATATTTACCCCCGGTGTGGTATCTTTTGTGGCATAGACACCAGATAGAAGGGACCACTGGCTTTTGGCATCTCTTGTGAAAGACACAGGCAGTGTGAGGTGAACAAAGTTGCCTAAAGTTTGAAACGGTGGCAGGTGGAATTGAACCACCATCCCCTTTCTTGTTAGTCCAGGACTCTACCGCATGACCATCGCTCCCCACGCTGGACAGCGTAGCTTTATGTAGACTCATACGCCTGTTGTTTGGACGGGCAAAACTTGTTTTGGACAAGTAGAAATATCATTGGGCAGATGGTGGATGGGTAAAAAATAGGGGCTATCAATTGTAGAGTCGAGCTTCGTCATAACGTGCCTCGTTATAACGCGAATTGGATATAACGCGGTCAGTCGTGGACCCCGAATTTCTGCTGCCAGGGGGAAAATTGGCACTACAGCTAACAATAACGCTATAATTAACTGTCACTTATTTTATGAAGTCCACACATTTGTCTTGTACAGGTGTATCTAGAAACAATTTAATTATATTAAGAAATTTAACACAGAAGTACAACTGCGTTGCTGAGTTCGTTGTCGATTGTGCCCCTGGCTTCAGCTCTGCCATCTTCCGTCGGCTCTGCGGCACCAATCTGATCGCTTTTGTGTTGTAGGTGTTGATCTATGCTGACAGCCTAGTGCCCACAGTCAGCAAGGCACTGATAGACCCCCTGCCTGAGGTGCGGGAGGCGGCCGCTGACACCTTCAGCAACCTACACGCCAACATAGGGCAGCGGGCACTGGAGGACATTCTGCCTGATCTACTCCGCAAACTGGTAGGTCCATATTCACCTGCACTCATACTGGTCACTTACTTGACCACACTCATACTGGTCACTTACTTGACCACACTCGTACTGGTCACTTACTTGACCACACTCATACTGGTCACTTGATTGACCACGCTCATACTGGTCACTTACTTGACCACACTCATACTGGTCACTTGATTGACCACACTCATACTGGTCACTTACTTGACCACACTCGTACTGGTCACTTACTTGACCACACTCGTACTGGTCACTTACTTGACCACACTCATACTGGTCACTTACTTGACCACACTCGTACTGGTCACTTACTTGACCACACTCATACTGGTCACTTGATTGACCACACTCATACTGGTCACTTACTTGACCACACTCATACTGGTCACTTGATTGACCACACTCGTACTGGTCACTTACTTGACCACACTCATACTGGTCACTTACTTGACCACATTCGTACTGGTCACTTACTTGACCACACTCATACTGGTCACTTACTTGACCACACTCATACTGGTCACTTACTTGACCACACTCGTACTGGTCACTTGATTGACCACACTCCACCAATGAGGCATCTGGCAGCCATTTTTGTTTACATATCTAGTATAAGCCAGCCATCTGTTCAACGCCATCTGTGGGTCATGGTTTACATTTATTAACCTGAATGTTACCGTACATGTAATGATGAAATGCCAAGCTTCATTGTGCTGCCCGATTTGTTAGGGTTCGTCGCAAAATTAGTGATAAAGATCGCATGTAATTAGCAGTTTTTCCACTTTGTTTCATGAAATTCCAGCAGAATATTTTGCACAGCTCTAGGAAAATGACACCAAGACACATAAAACAGACGTAAACAGATAGTAGCAATGGTGACAATTGAAAAGAATGTTCAGGGGAAATCTCAAAATTGAATTGTTGGATTTGTAATTGTACTTCACAGGAAACAGCATTTATGGAAATTCAGTTTTCGTGATATATTGGCATTGTAGATGTGTGTTATTAATATGCGCATTTATGCAAGGAACAACATGGACACAAGCGTAGATATGAAAGAGGCCAAATGATAACGTTTGTTTATTATAGGGGGGAAACAGTGCCTTATTTGGCACACCAAAAGAGTTAAGGAGTTACGGGACACGACCAATTTTTTTTTGAAAAACACTTATAAATCTCTCCAAGACTTGTTTTCAGGGAGTCACTACATTGAAACTAAGAAGATGGCATCTTTAATTTTTTTATTTTCAAATATTTTGGCGCGGGAGGGGGTAATAATCGAACAAAAAAGTCGAAAAATAGCATAAGTTTAAATGAATAGAACACCGAAACCCCTATTGTCATTTACATTATTCAAGTGTTTCTATGTAGGTAATGTACCATTCTAACTTTCTGTGCATGGCCATTTGTCTATGTTACTTAGATTTTTTTTAACGATTTTTTATAAATATTTTATTTTTATCTTCACATTTTTCATATTCAAACCCCCCTATTATGTGACTCACATGACTGGTCATAATTTCAATGCACAGGAATGTAGATATTTATGGTACTGTTGCTCTATGTAAAGTTGGTATGCATTACTTGGTTAGTTTTTTAGTTCTATTCACTTTTACCTGAAAAAAGTGATAACTGAGAAAACGGCACTTAAAGTATGAACTGAGACATTTTAATATGTTGCAAACATCAGATGTTACAAATAAGCATCCACATTATAGCCTTACCATTTATACACAATATCTATATGTTTGTAACAGTAATTGTTAATCATTAGCGACATAATTATGTTATTGTTTACCCCTACCCCCATAATCTGTAATGCAAGAAATCATAGCCGATGCACTATTTTAGCCAGTTTTCACTTAGAATACACACTAAATAGGTTGTATCAGGATACCTAAATCAAATATTCACACTGAATGCAATATAGATAGGTTATCATGTAAAGAATCCTGTTCAGATGGTTATTTTACCTAAGTATCGCTAGATTTTGTAGTCCGTGTGCATCCACGTACAAAAAATATGACGCCAGCCAGTTACCATCAACTAATAACAGTCTTTATTAAAACATATACATTCTTTTGTCTATTAAAATGACAATTGTATCATGTTTTCCCTCCCCATTCATATTAAAATCCAATAATATAAACATCATTAGCATAGCTAGTATACTTCCAGAGATGCATCAAGTCTAAATCCTGAAAAATGCAATTTGTGCAAAAGCAGCCAAAGTTTGAGTAACAATTTGGCAATGGCTTCAGAAAAATTTTTGTTACTATTAATATTGTAAGTTTAAATGTTCTGTTATACATGTGGTATCATCAGTGAGGATGGATAGAGCAAGTAGAAAGTTGTTTCAAAATTATTAACTTGCTCTCAAGTCATATGCAATTTGTGCCTATAGTCATGTCGTATTATGTATGCTATTTCAGCAACCTGACGTTGTTCACCAAGGTCTCAAAATGTATTATCTATGTTTGTTATAGTCTCAGGAACTGTTAAAACATTACCAAACAGGAACACAGTCAATTGCACTAACAACTGCATGACTGTTAGGATCAGACACTGAGCTGACAGGAGCAAGTTTCCACTGAAGAACAGCTCCAGAGTGTCATTGATTGCGAGAAGTCATGGCAGTCTCAAGTGTTGGTGATGAGTTTGTGTCACCAATTTCTGCATAATATTTCTAGGACATCAACTGCAGTAACAAAGCAAAACCTCTGCAATCATCCCTGCAAGAACTCAAATGCAGCAACTTGGCAATGGGGATAATCCACCGTCTGAAGAAGGGTCAAGCACCACTGAGGAGATGAAACCGAAGTGAAATATATCATGTATCAATAAAAAGAATTTGTCTAATGGAATGTAAAATTGTACTATGCATGCATGCGTGCGTGTAAAAAAGTAAAACAATATAATTAGCATATGATTATGAGGTACCATTTAGTAATAAATAATTGTATTTATTACAAATTTAATTATATTGAAAAATTCATAGACCATAACTGTGAGGCTTGAAGTCTAACAGCTAAGTAATAACTCACATAAAACATAGTCATTTAGCTGAATTTTCTAACTTGTTTACTCCAAAAGATAAAACCCAAAGATATATACACTGACTGAAAAAACACCAGCTAAATATATCAACAGCTGCAACTGACAATTCAGCAAATACTCTGATCCATTCCAATAAGTAAAACAACACTCAAGTTGTGACCGAGTTTGGCCATGGCCCATGCTGCAAACACCACCAACGATCCCCGCCTTCCCGTTCTACCTCCGCCCGTCGGCGCTAAGCTGTCGCCTGCAACGTATACTCCTATGCATGGCTGCGTGCTGCAGGCAATGCTATCTAACACTGTTCGATATCCGTCTTCCCCGCCGCCCTCGGGCACCGCAGCCGCCGTCGGCATCGTCGCCGTCGACGCCAAGCTGTCGTCTACGGTGATTACGTACGGCTGCATTTCCATCGAAACACGCCGTTTTGTCACCGAAAAATCCTATTTCGCACACGGATCCCGCACTTGTGCGGCTTTCCATTTCTTTCTCTGACTAAATTCAGGCAAATTTATAACGTTTGGCAGCGAAAGGATCCACACAAACGTCGTCGAAACTGTAGTTAGGCGCCATCTTGTTTATATTCGGTAATGGCAACATGGTGAATCATGGGATACGGGCCACGCCTTATATGGAATTATCCAGGTCACCGCAGGTCACGCACACAGCGGAACTTGCCGATGCTGAGTTTTGCTGACGTGTCACAACGGCGAACGCCAAATAAGGAAATAGTCGGTCGAATTGCGCTTGCGTTTATTAGGATTTCCCGTAAATACAGGTCAAAGGGCGGGGATGCCGTCTACGCAATCAGTTAGAGGACATATTGGCGGTTCTATTCGTACCAAACAACATGGCGAACGGTGAATGTACGGTGGCGTTACTAAGGTCTAAACATCGCGTATTTTTCAACAGATCCTGCGTCTTCAAAAATCAAACGGATTTAATAATTGATAGGGGATCATTTTATTATCGCAAAAAGGTCATTTAGAGGTATGTAATTGTTATAAAAGTTAACTTTATTGATAGATGACATGCACAAGTATTAGAAAATGGCAAAAACACGTTTTTGATATTTTTTTCGAAAAACGTCATTTGAGCTGCCGTGTCTGTCCTTAAGCAAAAGAAATGTGGACTCAGCCTCCCGAGGCCCGGTTGATGACTGAGCACATACTAGTCTCCTGGCCTCAGACTGCTAGAGCCCACATTTCAACATATAAAGCAGTAGCGGTATTCCTAGAACAATGGAAAGGAACGACATATAATCACGCAGTAAATTAGTTCAAAGCCCACATGATTAAGTTAAAGATGGTTTCTGTATACCAGGCTACCTGCTGCCTAAAACACTACGTATACAATTATAATAGTCCCAAATGTGGGGGTATTTCGCCTACATGTGACCCCCCACCTACGTATTTACAATGCATTGTCTGTACTTGCTTCAGAACGACCCAGAGTTGTCGGAGTTCGCCCTCGATGGACTCAAACAAGTGATGGCGGTCAAGAGTCGCGTGGTTCTACCCATGCTCGTACCACAGGTGGGGCATCTAGCTTCTGCACCCTCACACCGTCCCAAAACACCCCTGGGACATAGATATGTTTAACTTCCTTCTTTCCTTCGTTAAACTTGGCATTAGTGGTGGTTTCACTGTGTTGTTTTGCAGGTATTCATTAAAAATCACGAAACTGCGAAAGACGTTGTTTTGGTTGATAAACAAATAACAGTACCAAGAATTTGAAAAGGCATGTTTATAATAGTTTGACAGGGATACAATTAGCTCTTGTGATATATTTTTCACCTACCAGTACTACTAACAGCTCAGTCAACAGAAACTATTACCAAATTTAATTTGTTGTACTTCACCATATCATACATCGCAACACATCTGCAGTTTGATTCATTGTGATAACCCGAATTTACGTTGCTATTTGTCTGCTGATGTTCATGATGATTGTTTCTTGTGTTTACCAGTTGACGGCGCCACCAGTGAACACGAGAGCGTTGTCATTCCTCGCGTCAGTGGCTGGCACGGCTCTGAACAACCATCTTCACCGCATCCTTCCCTCTCTCATGTCTGCTCTCGCTGACAAGATCGGAACACCAGATGAACAGACGGTAGGTTTACACGTTGTTGCCTGAATGTCCAGACGGTAAATTAGCCTTATCATTGCCAGAATGCAAGAATCAAACCAGAAGTGTATCCAGCTAATCTCCATCGTCGATACCAGACGCTGTCATACAGGGCTTTGTGCAGGACCAAATTATTGCCAGTCACACATGTTTCGGTGGGCACATGGATGTTAACTGTTAAGCCAGTTTATAAACTTAAAAATGCGTCTGATGACCTGAAATCAGGGATAACTGAAAAGAAATCAATGGTTTTGGAAGACCTTTTTTGCTCCTTCGTGGTTTACCTGTCCATCCATATTTCTATCCGTCTATACTCGTCCAAATGACGGGTGGACGGGTGTCTGCATAAAGCTATGATGTCACGTAGCCAGCTCACAAACTAACTGCAGTCGTTCTGTGTCGCAGGAGTTGCAGTACAGTCAGTCGGTGGTGTTGTCGATCTCTGACGACGCCGGCACCAAGATCCTCATGGACGAGCTGCTGATGGCGATGAACAGCTCCGACAACACGTCCCTCCACTGTGCCGCCGTCACCATCCTACACACCTACTGCGCACACACCAAGAGTGACTACTCCGACTACATGCCCCTGCTCTTCCGCGGCATTCTACGGCTCTTCACCTTCACCGACGAACACGTGCTCAGCGCCAGTTGGATGTGTCTCAACGCCATCACCAAGGTGATTTGACTGATGCTGCGGTGATTTGACTGATGCTACAGTGATTTGACTGATGCTACTGCGATTTGACTGATGCTATGGCGATTTGACTGATGCTACGGCGATTTGACTGATGCTACGGCGATTTGACTGATGCTACGGCGATTTGACTGATGCTACGGCGATTTGACTGATGCTACGGCGATTTGACTGATGCTACGGCGATTTGACTGATGCTAAGGCGATTTGACTGATGCTACGGCGATTTGACTGATGCTACGGCGATTTGACTGATGCTACGGCGAATTGACTGATGCTACGGCGATTTGACTGATGCTACGGCGAATTGACTGATGCTACGGCGATTTCACTGATGCTACAGCGATTTCACTGATTCTACGACGATTTGACTGATGATACGGCGATTTGACTGATGCTACGGCGATTTGATTGATGTTACGGCGATTTGACTGACGCTATAGCAATTTGACTGATGCTACGGCGATTTGACTGATGCTACGGCGATTTGACTGATGCAACGGCGATTTGACTGACGCTACGGCAATTTGACTGACGCTACGCCGATTTGACTGACGCTACGCCGTTTTGACTGATGCTACGGCGATTTGACTGATGCTACGGCGTTTTCAGTGATGCTACAGCGTTTTCAGTGATGCTACGGCGATTTGATTGATGTTACGGCGATTTGACTGATGCTACAGCGATTTGACTGATGCTACGGCGAGTTGACTGATGCTACGGCGTTTTCACTGATGCTACGGCAATTTGACTGATGCTACGGCAATTTGACTGATGCTACGGCGTTTTGACTGATGCTACGGCGATTTGACTGTTGCTACGGCAATTTGACTGATGCTACGGCGATTTCACGGTTCTCATTTGAAATTTTTTTGAGTCAAGTGTAAATTGGATGTAAAATTAGTAGAAATAGGCAAAGTACAAAATGGAAATATATAATCATTCGAGGAAACAATACCTAGGTCTAGATTGCATCACATGAATTTTGTAACTTTGGCAGAAATGCACACTTTCATATTCCGTTGTCCAGTTTATTTTCCTTGACAAATAATCCCAAACAAGTCAGAATGACCTCATTTTCAAGAGGGTCTTATTGAAGTGTTGCTTCAGTTTTAGCAGTATGTCGAGAATTACTGAAGATATTTAAAAGAAGTGAAGTATTAATTTAAAACCCATCATTGTTGGAATCAAAAACAATATTAAACTCCATTTTCGATTTAAAGCCTACTTTGCTGTGACAGGTAAAAAACTTACTTAATAACTTATGGAAAAATGACTAATTACGGAAATAATGCATAAATAATATGACATGTCAAGAGGAAGAAAAAAACACTTTGTTAACAGTGATCCTGGCGTAGTCTATGCCATTTTGTGGTCTTTGAATCATTTTCGTCAATCATATTTGTGCATTCCCCACAGAAACTAGGTAACTCGGAAATGCTGGGTCACATTGGGAACATTCGGCAAGCTCTGCGGTTTGCAGTGAGTGACTTCCACGGAGACGAACTGCCTGGCTTCTGTCTGCCAAATAAGGTAGGTACATGAGCCAGTTGTGATGTCAGACGCTGTTGTATAGAGGTGGGAGTAAGATCAGATCCCGTGTAGCGGAATATTGAGAAAAATTTGGGGAGCAAAACAAATCAAAATTAACACCAAACTGAGAATATTCAACTCAAATGTCAAGGCAGTTTTACTCTATGGATTGGAGACATGGCAAAGTACACAGAAGACTAAAAAGAATACAGACCTTCATCAGCAAATGCCTGCGCAGAATCCTACACCTGAAGTGGACAGACAAGGTATTCAACACTACATTTTGGAAAATGACCAAGCAACTATCCATAGAAAATGAAATTATAGAGAAAATGTAGGTGGATAGGACACACACTCAGGAAACCTCCAGAACCCATCACCTGTCAAGCCATCACATGGAACCCCCCCCCCCCCAGGGTAGAGGCGAAGTGGTAGGCCACAAAGCACCTGGCAGAGAGACACAGGGAAACAAGAGATGGGCTACACCAGGAGAGAGATGGAGAGGATGGCCACTGACAGACAACAGTGGCGTTCCTTCGTCGATGGCCTCTGCTCTCAATGAGCAAACAGGCATAAACAAAAAACAAATGTAGCGTAATATCCAGTTCTGAGGATTGCTTACAGTCATTAATTCCTGGTGTTCCTGTTCAATCAATCTTCAACTTCTCTTTCAGCAATCACTACACAAAGAGTAGTCAACAAATATCTGCCAATGTCTGTAGCCAGGTACCCATTCTCATGTGCCCAGGGTCAGAGCAATGTTGTGTCAGATATAAATATGTTGGTGCTGTGTTTAAAATGCCAGGGAGCTCCAATTGCAGTCACAATGTGTAGATCAGTTCTTTCTCCATACCTTAATGTTCTGCCTTGCATTGTCCAGCAAATGTTATTTGTGTAGAAGAATATATATATATATATGTATATATATATATATATATACACGTAACAGTGTCAGAAGTGGAACTTATTTGTGTAGAAAAATATATACATGTAACAGTGTTAGAAGTGGAATGCAATTTTGATGGGCATTTAATGTGGCCAAACAGTATGATGATGACATTGTACAGGTATTTGCATGTGCGTTTGATATCATATAGCTGCACACATTCACGTGTTTGCGCGAGTAAATGTTTACACTAGGTTTAATTTCCAGGGCATCACTCCAATTCTGCCAATATTCCGCGAAGGTATCTTGAACGGGCCACCGGAAATGAAGGAATCGGCAGCAATTGGACTTGGTGAAGTTATCAAGCGGACCAGCGCCAGTGCCCTGCGACCGTCTGTTGTACATATCACGGGGCCGTTGATTCGTATCCTAGGAGATCGCTTCAGTTTCGGTGTGAAAGTAGCGCTTCTTGAAACGCTCGCACTGCTGCTAGGAAAGGTGAGGAAAGTGTTGAGATAGAATTAATTGTTAAACGAATCTGTTTAATAAGAAAACAACATGTTTGTGCCTATTTATAAGCCTTATTCTCAGGTGGTTACCTCCAAACAGCCCTAACATAGGCTAACACAGGAGTTGTTCTTCTCTAGAATTAGTGAGACACTACAGGTCACACATTTACCCCCTGTGTGGGATCTTTTACTGGCATAGATACCAGGTAAAACTATAAGTGACCATCGGCTTTTAGTGTCTCTTCCGAAAGACACAGGCAAATGTGGGGTGAACGAAATTGCCTAAGTTTTGAAACGGCGGTAGGTGGGATTGAACCACCGTCCCCTCGATTGACAGTCCGGCGCTCTACCGCGCGACCACCGCTCCTCACTTATTGGAGAAACAGTGATTATGTCTCTGTTAATAGTAATACATTTCTGTCGTACCTAAATGGCGAGTTTTTTCATGCAGTTTTAATACCAATGAATGTTACTAGAAATCATGATAAAACTTGCACTGTTGTTTTGCTTACAAGGAAGGCACGGTTGCCAAGTTAAGTTTGAGCACGCTGCGTTGATAGGTTGGAGATTATGGTGCTGTTTACAGTTATATAGATGCGTTGATAACGTTGGTGGATGTGTGTATTGTTACAGTGTGGACCGATGCTGAAGCCGTTCCTGCCCCAGCTACAGACGACCTTCATCAAGGCCTTGAATGACCCGCACCGCACGGTGCGTCTGAAGGCGGCGGTGGCTCTCAGTCGACTCGCTGTCATCCACACACGCGTCGACCCACTCTTTACAGAACTACACTCCGGTGTCAAGAACACGGAGGACCAGGCCGTCAGGTAGGGACACTGCTCAGGGGTAGAACTGTCCGCTAGTCCGCACACTAGTAAAGATAAGGGCGGACTAGTAAACCTGCCTAATAACTAGTCCGGTTGTCTAGTAAAGGTCAATGCGTCATCCACCCCACCCTACATCAATCAATCAAGTCTTTGTAGTCACAGTGACCCTAACCCATTGTATAGATCACGCGGATAAATATTCAGAAGCTGACTGACTCACCAGACTGTCTTCTTGGCGTAGTTCCGCAGCCGACCAACAGTCGGTTAAGCGAGACTACAGTTGGACTTACATTGCTGTCGTGGTCACTAGTTCCTGTTGCTGCCACCAGGGACACAATGCTGCAGGCGCTGCGAGGCTGTATCGAGGGCGCCGGCTCCAAGATGGGTGACAAGGTGAGGAAGGAGTTGACGGGGACCCTGGAGGGACTGCTGTCTGTCAACCCCGACGTGACACGCACCACGGCCGCCGCGTGTCTGGGCGTCATGTGTGGGGTACTCGCCGAGGAGGAACTCATGCTACTGCTCAATCTACACCTCCTGGGTAAGACATGTCTCTCTCTCTCTCTCTGGGGCCAGTTTCATGGCACCTATTTGCGACGTAAATAAAATAATTAAGATCATGTTGTTATTGTTTTATTGTAAAAATAATAAACGAACATTAATGTAAAGATAAGTACTAGGCTAAACTATATATGAAATAAATCAAAATCTGGTTCGTTGGTCGACAGTTAATCTGTGGTGTTCTTGGGAGAGATAAATGACTAATAAAAAACATAGAATTGAAGTGTAATATACCGCTTATATAAACCTGTGAAGACAGAAATGTACCCACTGATGTTTGAAAAGAAACTTCTTGATGACAGGTCTAAACTGGTCTTATGTGTGAGTATGTCTACCCGGCTGTTGGGTTTATTTGACAAGTATGGCGGGGAGTGCATGTTGATAAGCAGTATAAATATATATATATATAATATATATATATATTTAACCCTTACTGTATTGAACTAAAAAAGATATGTATTGTTTCATATTTAACAAGATTTCCACCCGCAACAGTAACTCAACAAGGGAGGCTTAGTTCTGTCAGAAGTTTAACTTTTTATCTGAATTTTAAACATTTCCAAAATGGTTTTACATCTTCCAAACAAATTTCATAATGACACAACTAGCAATGTTCTTACTTACTTCTACGTTTTGACCACCATTGGTGGCCTTCCGGAACTGAATGTTCAGTGACCACTGTAATGTTCAGTGACCACTGTAATGTTCAGTGACCACTGCAATGTTCAGTGACCACTGTAATGTTCAGTGACCACTGTAATGTTCAGTGACCACTGCAATGTTCAGTGACCACTGCAATGTTCAGTGACCACTGCAATGTTCAGTGACCACTGCAATGTTCAGTGACCACTGTAATGTTCAGTGACCACTGTAATGTTCAGTGACCACTGTAATGTTCAGTGACCACTGTAATGTTCAGTGACCACTGTAATGTTCAGTGACCACTGCAATGTTCAGTGACCACTGTAATGTTCAGTGACCACTGTAATGTTCAGTGACCACTGTAATGTTCAGTGACCACTGCAATGTTCAGTGACCACTGCAATGTTCAGTGACCACTGCAATGTTCAGTGACCACTGCAATGTTCAGTGACCACTGCAATGTTCAGTGACCACTGTAATGTTCAGTGACCACTGTAATGTTCAGTGACCACTGTAATGTTCAGTGACCACTGTAATGTTCAGTGACCACTGTAATGTTCAGTGACCACTGTAATGTTCAGTGACCACTGTAATGTTCAGTGACCACTGCAATGTTCAGTGACCAAGTAAGTAGAACATTGCTAGTTGTGTAATTATGAAATTTGTTTGGAATAATATACTGCCAACTTGATGAACATTTTCACGGTTTTACATCTGATTGGCCCCAAGCTGTGATGTAGTAGTGTGAGAACTAACTGGTCAGTTTGTCCTTAGACACAGACACAGGCATGGAGTGGACGGTCCGGCATGGCCGCAGTGTGGCGCTGTCCATTGCCCTGAAGGAGGCGACGGAGCAACTGATGGCCACGGAGTGGAGCCAACGAGTCATTGACGCCACCCTCGTCAACGCCAGTGCCGACCGGGTAGGTTCTAGGACCAGGGCTTTATGCAGGATCAAAATATAGCCAGTCACACGTGTTTTGGTGCACACATGGATGTTAACTGTTAAGCTAGTTTACGAACTTTCGGATGTGCCTCATGACCTGAAATGGGCTACAAACACATATATGACACCATTTACACTAACTAACAATATCTATGGTTTTGGAAGATCTTTATTTGCTCCTTCATTTTTTTACCCGTCCACCATATTCCTACCTGTCCATATTCGTGTTTACCCGTTCAAATGACAGGTGGACGGGTCTCTACATAAAGCTATGTCTAGGACCTTTTTCACCTTCACCTATCCCGTAGTCTGGTGGACCGTTGGGGCGCCACAGACGATCTGGCAACCAGCTCGCTCCATTCCTCTCGCCTCTCAGCCTTCCTCATGACAGCGCTCAGCGTCATGCCAGTCCATTCCAGGATGTTGTCCTCCCATCTTTTTCTGTCTGCCTCTCCTTCTCCTTCTCCTTCCTTGCACTGTGCCCTGCAGGATTGTCTTGGCAAGTTCTGTAGATCTTGTTACGTGCCCGTACCATTTCAGTTTGCGCCGCTTTACTGTGGTCAAGAGGTCTTCGTGGGGACAATGGCTTGCCCAGTTCTGTTTCACACCTCTTGGTTGGAGACATAGTCTCTGTTGTAGGACCATAGCCTCACTCATACGACTCATTATATTTTGCACTGTAAGGTGTATTTGTACTGTTATGGACTGTCGGTTTATGCACTCAAGGCGTAAGGAACATACATTTAGTAAGAACTTTAAAATCATAGTACTAATCTGAAATGTGCAAATGTAGTATGCTGCATAAAGAGAATACGTTGGACAAATCCCATATGGTAGGCACTAACTGTATGCAGTCTGATGTAAAGAAGCCAGATTGTGATGGAATGGAAGTTCTGCTGGGGTGTACAACTGGTCTCGCCTAAGATTTCAGTACTGTGTCTATATAAAAACATGCTTTGTAATGTGCAATTTTGTCCCTTTTAGGTGCCGATCTGTCTGAGTGGATTGCGTGGTGTTGGGTACTTAATTTCTCACCAGGTGGCATCTGGTGAGCCTGTTACGCCCAGTCTCGTAACAGCCGTGATTAAGGTAAGCTCAGTATTATCAATGTTGGAGGTAAATTGTGAGGAAATTGACAATTTACATGACTCGTTTAGTTTGTAACGTTCGCTGCTTGGTGAACAGTAATTTAGACATTGTGAGAAAGGTTTATTTTATTTACATTTATCTGCGGAAAGAAAGCACATTTCAGCATTGTTTTCTATTAAAAAAAATCTGTTGGCTTTTATGTCATAACTATTACTCGGAATTTGTTACATGTGAAATGCCGATTTTGTAACGTTTCATTTGAGAAGGTATAAATTATTTGTAGTAATTTTGCTATTTCCACGAAATGTGTCACTTTGACAGTCTAGTGATGTAAGACCACAATAAGGTGTTCATCCGCCATTACCCGACCAAAGAGTACCCTATAAAAACAGCATTATGCAGGTTGTCTGATTTTTGTGAGCATATATGTAGTGTGGAGTGAGTAGAAATGATGTTTTTGTGCAGCGTGGCATCAGAGCTGTCAAATTATGATAGCTGTCAGTCGGTGCATTTCTGCGTAGTAATCAGGGGCAATCCGTGGTTGGATCAAGCAGAAATGGAGGGTGTAAGGTTTGAAAGAAGTTTGTGGGAGCCTGAGGTATTAAAAGTTCATGAATTTGTCACTGAACCTGTCTATGGAGGGTAAATATGCTGTGAAATTGTCAATAACAGAGCACTGATAGATTAGTAGGAAATGAAGGAAACGTTGTAATGATCACCTATGGAAATGGAAATGTGGTCTGACTCCTAGTGATTCTCGTTTGTCAGGCCTTGACCTCAGACACGTGAGAACACAGGCACTGGGTAAGTTTATTATAACAAGTCGGAATTAAACTTTGCTTGCAGACCATGAAGCACGACTCAAATGACGTGAAGCAGCTGGGAGCACAGGTTGTGTCGTACGTGGCACAGAGTGTCCCTCGGCCCCTCGATATTGCCATCATCCGCTCATTTGTGCCAATGCTTGTGAACGGCACAAAAGAGAAGAACACCGTCGTGAAGACGTCGAGCGAATCCGCGCTCGTCACTCTTCTTCGACTCCGAACCGACGACTCGACGCTGCAGGTTTGAGATCACATTGTGTCCCATCTTACTCTAGTTTAGTTGTTTCCAGCACTTGGCACGGTTCTGTAACTTCTGTTAACTGAATAGTCTGTATAGTGCAATGGCTCAGGGGTAGAGCTTCGGACTCTCGACTACGAGAACTCGGGTTTGAATCCTTTGCTGTGGTGTTAAGACCTCGGGCAAGTTTATTCACTCTACATTGCTCCAGTTCACTCAGCTGTTTAAATGAGTACCTGACTATAGACAGTGGTGGATATGTGTACTAGCAGCCTTCGCGTATTAATTGTAGCATATGGCTGGGTGCTTCCCAGAGAAGCTGAGATGGTGTCTAAGTAAACAGGTCTGTCAGGGAAGTAAAGTGTAAAGCGCTTTGAACGGTCCTGAGGAATGGATACTGCACTATATAAGAATTTGCCTTTTTTAGTCTGTATATTGTGGTTACAACATCATGATAGTATGAGGTCTCATTCAACTCGTCAGTCTTTTGCCAAACCAACCTGTCTAAGCTGGCACTGAGGGTGGGCACTGCCAGGGTGGGTGGGCACTGCCAGGGTGGGTGGGCACTGCCAGGGTGCTTGTCGTCCTCACTGGTTCGTTTACATCCAAATTGAGACAGGACTGACATTAACATGATTCTCCAATTCCCGAGGAGTACCCAGTCCCTAATGTTGAGAGCCAGGTTTTAACATGAAATATGCCACGCCTGCAGTGACAGGGTATTGAACCCGGGCGCCATTAACAGGATGGCCTTGTAAACAGTGTCATTTATTAAGATTTCTGTAAATAACATGTACGGTCAAAAAAAAATTATTCATGAGGTCAGATTTCACATTCCAGTTACTACATTACAGTATTTACAATCTTGTAGAAAATGTCGATCATAGTTTATAAATAGAACGTGATTTATAAACAAATTAGATAGCGTTATATCAAATGTTAAATGTAATTATAGACATCAGTGGGCTGGCGTTGCTTTAATTTATACACGCACACACACACACACACACACACACACACACACACACACACACACACACCTGAAGCTCTGCCTAGAATAGAAAACTGAATGTCTACATCATGTTACAGATGACCTTGAATGCCCTTGAGTCGGGAATGAAGGACGTACTGAACGAAGTGTTATCAAAAACCCTCCGCAAGATGGCGTCACTACCTGAATCGAGTCCCGATGACATTGACGATACCGTCTTGGTTTGACACGGCAACTCGTGTCTGGCAAATTGAGATGTCTTGAGACTTGAGAAGAAATGTGGACTGAGAATATATCCAGTTACAAGACACACATGTACTTAAGAAATCTGTGGTTAATTAAAGCTGTACGGTCTCAGGAGTTTGTTCATATCTTCCTAAAAAGATACCTGAAACAGGTGTATGGAGGAAAGAAATGCAGTAAACTCGAATCCACTTGAATCGCTAGCTAAGCCTGCTGTGCATTGTTTCATTTTCTGTAAGTTCGTCAATGCTAGCTACATAATGTTACAGATGCGACTTGCAGACTGCCATGTGTAGTTTACAGTATTAACATCACTTTTAATTAAAAATAGACATTTTGTTAATTATTTTTGGGCTATTAGATAATACACACATATCTGTTGTGATAAGACATGCAGAGGTGGAGGGAAATATAGACAAACAAAATAGATCAATTCTACAAGGTAAGGTGGATAAAACTATGAATATGAAGAGAGATTTGCTTCTCTGTGTATTGGGGTTTGTCAGAGGTGCACATAGCGATCTGTCAAAATGATTCTTGCAGTGTCTTTTGTATGACCATGTGGATGACTTGTGGTAATAAATGAGGCACCATGGGCCACACATACCATGGGCCTGACATGTCATGCCCAAAGACTATGATGACCATAATAGGTACAGTTTCTCAATTTTATTTATGTGAAATTGTTTCTTTTTGAAGTGTGTGTCATTGCTTGTGTTATCTGTCAGCTACAGAGGTTATTACCTTAGCAGTTTTATTAAAATAGTTGACAGGACGTTTTATTTTGCCATCATGTCTTCTTTGTGACCATCATACACTTATTTTGAAGCTTATTATTATACAGCTAATACAATCTGAGAGTACTGTTGCCACTTAGCAGGTTTTCTGTGTAATTATAACAATATAACATGGTTTAAAGATTGCTTTTGTTAGATTGTTCCTACGAACGATGTTTTATTACTAATTTTGCAATTTATTGTTCAGATTATGGACTCAAGCAAGTTGTCTAAATTTATTTATTTTAATAGTATCATGGATGACGCAATGCAAGTGATTTTACTTTGGCAATGAATACATAAATGTGATGGACAAATAATTTGTTGGTGTCTTTATTCAGTATTGTTTAATTTGCAGTGTTTCAGTTTTAAAACTTCATTTTTTTTAACTTATTTGATCGTGTTTCTATCGGTGAAATATATGTTCATGGGTGTGACGGATATTTTGTTTTAACTAAAAGATGAGTTTGTTAGCAGTTATGGTTAAATCATCTTGGCAAGTCAGTCACACCAAAACGCTGACTAATTTCCTAAGTAGAGAAGGTGTGCAGTGCCGACAAACTTGTTTGTTCTAGTTTAAAGGTCAACATGTATTTACTGATGCAACTGTAGAAAAGCATGCAATAGTTCATATAAAAGGCATCTACGTTTGTTGAACTGCATGAACTCTTGGCCAATGGTGCACTATTCAGACTGATGGTATGCACTGTCTATATAAACAGTTGACCAAGCGACAGCATACTGCATTAAATAATGTATACTTTGTTCAGTTGCCTCTTGGATGTCTTGCACTTGCTATTGTTCGGCTACTGGGGACATTTTCGGTAGTATCAACCATGTCTAGTGACCATACGACGTTGTTATAAAGTGACTATGTTGATTTTTTCTTAGAAAATTGACAACTGTAGGGAATATCGTGCGTTATGGAGATGTTAACAAGCGCATGGCTTCTTACTGATGTGTACTGGCCTTGCATTGTTGCAAGGTCCAGGCTGTGTGCGTACTGCGTACGTGTCATGTGGACGATCCAGTTATAATATATGTGAACAAATATGAGTATTTCGACACACGTATATTTTATTGAAATGCGACCGCCTCACCCTGTAGTACAATCAAGCCATGTTAAGAATGTTGTACAACATTTACACATCATCCGTTACGTTATTCGTATCAATAATATAAATGTCGTACTGGTGATATTGTCGTGGATATATACAAATCAAATCTGGTGCTATTGCCTTGGATATATACAAAAACACATTAGAACATAGTATGCCTACATTATTGGCATAACAGATGAGCAGTGCTTAACACTATACAATAAAATATTATGTACAATTTAAACTTTGAAAGACACTGGTGTATCACATCAACAAAGTGTTTGCAGTTAGACAAGACGAGAGAGCTCGTGACTCGTCATGTTTGATCTTTCTCGATTCTCCAAACACCAGAAGATGGCGACACTCGCGTTCTTATGTTCCTATGGCAACGTAGTAATTCATCCTATACAACAATGTGCGAACACAAACCGTAGAAAATTGAAGATGTTTGCAGATCCGTGCAACCGTGCATGTCAATCAGTCAACATATATATATATATATATATATATATATATATATATATTCATAGTATAGGTCATTTCCAGTTTTATTATCGTACTTAGTAACAATTCCATATAAAATAGTTATACATAGTCATGCTTTCATATATAGTATAATACACATTAATGAATTGTTTTATCAGCCGTAATGTTTTTATTGACTTTTCAGCCGCTATGGCTGCCAGAGCATAAACATTATTATTATGTGTAATAAACTATTAATAACACGCATGGTGAAACAAACAAAAAGAAAAGCGGGTGCAGATGTTTTAGAGGGTCCTGGATCATACAATTAACAGAAAAAGCTGTTTCACAGGGAAAATAGTTCACACTGAAAATACCATTTCGAAATATACACGTGACCATGTAACCGACGTTTGATGGCGCAAAAGTCTGGCGCACGGAATTATGGGAATGATGCAACACTTACGGGAGCATCTCAGATCAACTCAGATTAAATCATATTCTTTTGCGATTTTTGGTGGTATAGATACATTCTATGAGCAGAAACTGGCGAAGTGATCGACATTTTGCATTTTTATGTCACCGGTCGTGAATTTCACGAAGAGAGAACTCAATCTAATCACGGTCAGCTTACGTCTCGTCTCGCCTATAACGCGGTTGCACCTGATCACCAATCACACGTAAAGAAAGAGATTTCACGTTTTTCACGAGAACATTATTTTGCAAACCACGGATCGCGAAAACACCGCTTCAATGTCCTCTCTTGACACACCGACTCATGCACACGCGGTCACAGTTCGTCTACTTGTTACTGCCAGCGTGGACGCTAGCGGAGTCCGCTACTTCGGAGGGGGCGGCCGTAACAGTGATTGGCCCATTCGGCGGGAAGCCGGGGGTGACGCCGTACACTGGGTTGTCGTAACCGGGGCCGGGGTTCGTGGGGTTGGGGCTCTCATACTCGGGCGGCAGGGACTCCGGGTAGGGGGGTGCTTTCGTCGGCAGCGGGCCGGCAGTCGCTCCCTGTGCGTACTCAACCGGCGGCATGCCAGCAGCGTACATGTAGACGCCGTTACCGTCGTAGGAGGCGTATGGCGGTGCCGCGTTCTCGTCCGGTGTCGTCTGGCGGGCTGAGCGAGAATTCATCTGGCAGAGCTTCATGGCGAGCAGAGCGCCGACGGCCAGGAGGAGGAGGAGGAAGAAGACGACGACGAGGATGATGACAGCGTTGCTCGGCGTGCTTTGTTCTGAAACACCACGCACGGGGTGATGCGTTTTAATGTTTTTTAATTTATGTTACGGGCTTTGTGAATGTACAGGAAAAAATTAGATAGGGTCAATGATATCCTTGCACACAATCGTCAACTTGAAAAACTGGAAATGCCAGTAAATTGCAGTGATATCTTCTACATTGACACGTCTATCTGTCTTCAAGTAATGCAGTTGCTAACATAATTACAGGATATATGTATGATGTACATATACACAGTATATACATATATATATATACACACATACATACATACATACATACAGGATCTGAATTCGTTCTACTGAAAAGCATGCCTAGAACATATTACACGTTAGTGAATAGTAACAGGTTTTTTAGAGATAAAAACAATCAATTGTTTTTCTTAATCTAACCATACTTTTAAGTTGAACATGTATATAAAACAGCATAATTTATACACTTGTGTTCATTGCGGAGTACTAAATTCTGTTTTTCCATTTTTATTCCAAATGAACCTATCTAAATGAACAATTTCGTTTGGATTACTGCAATTTTTATATTTAGAAAAAAGCCCCTTATATGCCTATGTATATGTGTGTGTGTGTATGCGTGTGTGCGGGCATGCGTGTACGATTTATATCATTCCCAAATACACTCTGTTTGAACAGTCTTAAAATAATGTATCTTTGTAAGTTGGCAAATAGTTACTGAAAAGGCCATGTGAACTATTATGATAGAGTCTACACTTCTCAGATTGCCATAATAAGTACGCTATGACACATACTTGTAAGTTAAACAGTTGCAGAAGGTATGAGTTGGATGTGCAAATATAACACAATACTTTGCGGCCTTAATTGTACTGTTTACATTACGGATTCCTACGAATATTAATGTATCCTACTAAAGCACCTTCTAGAAGGTCCAACAATTCGTACGTTTATGAGTAACACAGGAATTATAATGATCCAATGCAATAGGCACAGTATGGATTGACAGGCGTTAACTTATAGCGATCAGAAAGTAAACTTACTGCGCAGAAAACGGAAAATTGCACAAAACTGCCCAATAAATTAATCATTACTTGTACTATTTTTACTACTAACAAGCGGGTATAACTAGCAGGTATACGAAGTGAGATCTTACTTGGAAGACGCCAGTTGTATTTGTCTTGGGAAGCTGTAGAATAAACAACTCGCATTAACACACACATTTATAGTATCTGAATCTGATATGTATATTCCGGCAGTTAGCATTGATTGTGCGAGCGTCCGTATGTACATGACCGTGTGTGTGTGTGTGTGTGTGTGTGTGTGCGTGCGTGCGTGCGTGCGTGCGTGCGTGCGTGCGTGCGTGCATATATACAACACAATACGACATACACAGAACATATGTTAATAATGAATGCCAGGACGCCAGTAATAACTAAAATAGTTGATGCAACTGGACGCCCTTTAAAATTACAAAATTCTGTCTACCTCTAATAGTACATGGTGTACAAAATAATAATTTAATTAATAACAAGATAATAATAATGCTAATACTAAGAAAAGAGTAATACTAATCTAATGATAATACTTATACTATGGAAACAGATTATTAGTATACATAATCTAGTTTAATAAAAGTTGACGTGAGAAATTATACAATTATTAGTTAATACACAGAGTTAGATCATTAATATTTCCCCTATAGACTAGAGTGACAAGCTGGCCCGCTGCACTGAAGCCGCTGTGGACCACTGGCTGCCATTCACTTGCCAGGCAGAAAGTAGTGTACTCACTGGCAGGATATATAGAATAGAACTGTTGAGCAACGTAATAAATGTAAAAAAAAACCTGCTAAGACTAAATTTGTAATTTGGATATGTGTCATTGTGCCCCTAGCCCTTGGCCTAGTTAAGACAGCTCATGATTCATGTATGGTGTAGTCCAGCAGGGCCAGCTGTTGAATGTTTTGAGTTGGTTCACTGTGTTGGGGTAGGGATCTAAATATCACTGTGGTTCCTTGGCAATGTGAATAATGATCCAGTGGGATAGGCTGTAGCCTCCAGCTTATAGTCATTAGGGGAAGGACTGTGACCCGGATTATATAGAACCCAAACACAGTTCGGTGGTTGACACTGATGTGAGCAACGTTAATCCATTTGGGGACATGCTGGCTACAACAGTCATTGTGAAGTAGCAAGTATGGTTATTTTGTGTGTAGTGTACAACTGTACCAACCGACAGAAAATAGGATCCGGAGTCTCTTTCCACTGGTTATACAATATATAGCTTAGGTTATAGTCTTTGCAAACCTATTTATGTTCCACTGCCATTAATTTAGGAAATTAATAGTTTTAAAACATTAGTCATATGCAAATTGACCAACAATAATACATGAAACTACCAAACTAATTCTGTTTAGGGGGAAATGAAAGGGACACTCTGGCCATTTTAAGGAAACCTGTTACTATGACATCCCTGCTATTTTGTTGTAGTTTTCCTAATTTTATTTATTTATTGTTATTATTATTGACACCGTGTAATTAGTTAGTTGACTATCTTAACATTACTACTTTTCTACCTTTTCTACTGCTGTTGTTGTTAGTAATGTTGGCAGCTCTGTTTTGTTGTTGTTTTCCCTATTCTCTCATCCACTTTGCATGGTCTGTTTTTTAATCTGTGAAATTGGAGGACGAACGTTGGTTGATTTTTAAATGAGTTTTTTTTTTTAAACACTACAACAGTTGTGGATCTGGTAGAATAACAAATTAAATAGAACTAAGCTGTACTCACCCCTCACACTGTATACTAAGTATAAGCCTGTTGATTTGTTTCATGCTGGCATATTAGGGGGGGGGGGCAACTGTTTGAACACATTGTACACAATTACACAACACTGGCTAACTGATGTCAGTAGATAAATAATGTGATAATTATGTCGAAAACTTGGTTGAGTCCTATGTATATACAATGCCTGCAGTGGCTTTCTGCCTGGGAATTGAATGGCTGTCACCCGCCCATGTTGGCTACAGAGTATCATGTGTCAACCGATAGCGTCTGAGCGACCTTGTTCTACTGGGGTGTTCTATTTATATCTATGAGTTAATACTGTTCATCAAGCAAGAATAATAATTTCTGAATAGACAAATCTCTGAGTATGACTTTATAATAATTTGTTTGAGATTGTGCCTTTTATTTAGTGGTAGGTGCAGTACATTATACAAGTGCAATAGTATGGTATGAAGTTTATAAAACAATCCCTATTTTTATTTCTGTTCTTATGAAACATAAATGAATATTATTGCTTTGTCTGGTTACATGGCTGTGAAGATCATTGTTTTTCATGACAGATGTTAACAAGTATTTTTGACATTGTTTTTTCATTATTTTATCATATAGCTGATATCCTTGGATTATAAATAGGTATTCTAATTTAATAATATTGAACTGTTCGTGTGTGTAGGTGTGTGTGTGTGTGTGTGTGTGTGTGTGTGTGTGTGTGTGTGTGTGTATGTGTGTGTATGTGTGTGTGTGTGTGCGCGCGCATGTGCGTGCGTGCGTGCGTGCGTGCGTGTGCACGCGCCGATACATATATGGAAGTACTATGTGTGCGAGCGTGTGTGTTTGTGTGTCTGGCATGTATGCGTTCGTGTGCACGTATCTAGTGTGTACGCGTGTGTACAAACATATTGTAGCGTTCGTCTGTGCTCATACTCACGCCATCCCGGACAAGCGATCCTATTTAGGAGCGGCTCGAGCGAGGTGACGTCGAGGCCTCGTTGCCATTGGGCCGCCTCCTTCCCGCAGTAGGAAGAGACCAAATTCTCTACACAGTCCAGATAGTCTTCGACGTACCTGCGACAAGTTGAGGATGTCTTTAGGCACTTATGCAGAATTCGCAACCACCTCAATTTTGCCATTATAACTGTACCTTTGCCAACATTTGATATTTGATTTGGTTAATTCAGTCATTTAATAACATCATCTTGCGCATATTTATGTTTTTAAACAGCGCGTTTTAGCAGACTTCTGAGGTCGAAAAGACAGCGCGGTCGGCATAAACAAACTGTTTATCGCTCATTCCGTGGGGACAGCGCAGTGACACATGCACTGTTGCGCTTGCGACTGGCACAAATCGGAGCGCTGTTTGGGCCTCAAAATGCAATATTTGTGAAACATAAATATACCTGGGAATGCTGATTTATCGTGTTTAGTATTACAGTTTCTGTGAGGTATCCAATATAGGTAAATATACAGTTATAATGGCAAAACTGAGGTGGGTCTGAATTCTGCATAAGTGTCTGTCTTTATCATAAAGAGAAGCGAATTGTATTGTATTGTATTAGAATACGATGTTAATGTATTAGTGAAATTACCCAGGCTCCGTGAGGTGGTTGCACTTTTTATCCCCCCACACCCACCTGGGATTTTAATGCTCTGCCAATATTGACACCAGGGCACTTTACCGCAGAATAGGGTAGAGACGCTGATTGGAAATAAAAACAAAAATAAGGATACATATTTTATAAGATACTACAAGAGTATTAAAGGTATTCAACATTGAACTTATATTCACACAAACATAAACAGAAATACATTGCAGTTGTTTATGAAGCAGCAATCACTGTGGTCTCACTTAACAGAATAACTTCGCCGAGAAGACAGGCTGGTGTCTTAACCGGCTTTTCAATGTTATCCGTGTGAGGGGACTAAAAAATGTTGCCACCTCACGGAGCCTGGGTAATCGAGGCTAATCCTCCTGGATCTAGATGTCGACGCACTTCTCACAGTCAATGGAGTTCATTGACTTGAAAACGATGATGGATTTTAGTTGTTTTGATTAGATAATTTTAGTACTATATTCCTACAGTGATGGTTCTAACGTAGAATTGTTGATTGGTCTATTTGTAGTTACAATTGTACCACATTTCATAGAATAAGTAAGACCAGTACAAGTGCAGTTGATAATAATAATAACTTCTGTGATAAATAATATATTATTTTAGTTACTTAATTGCTTAGCTGATTAGTTCCTTACTTACTTACTTAGTTACTTACTTAATCATTTAGTCACGCAGTTACGCAGTTACGTAGTTACTTTACATAGTTACGTAGTTACTTAGTCATTGGTTCCTTAGTTACCTAGTTACTTACTTATACTTACGTGAGCGAGTAGCCCATATAGTATCGATGAATGACGTAATGTTTTAATTAACGTTGTCAAGACTTACCGGCAAATGTGGTCTCTTAGTTCGGACGACGAATAGCCTTGATTACGGAGACCTGACAGTCGTGTCGTGAACGTAAGGTTACAGAATTTGCCTTCTTCGTGAAGTTCACCTTGTTTGAAGCAGTCTCTATGTTTAAGATACTCTGCAATAGGACAAATGAAGCAGTCTCTATATTTAAGATACTCTGCAATCGGAACAATGAAGCAGTCTCTATATTTAAGATACTCTGCAATAGGAACAATGAAGCAGTCTATATTTAAAATACACTGCATGTACTAGGAACAATGATGCAGTCTCTATAATGTTAAGATACTCTGCAATGGCAACAATCATATAAGGCCAAAATAACTAGAAATTCCGGTCTGTCCTAATTAAAAATTATGGTAGACTTGTCTCACTTTTCAATTTGTTCTTATTTTCTTCTTTGTAAAAACATCCTCTACGTTTTGTTGTTGCTGAAATTACGTTTATTTTACTATGGATGTCTGACAATTAATAATGTCGACGTAACCTTTTTCAAGATGTGACATTTCGTAAATTAAAAACAATATTTCGTCTAACAGTCGGCCTTATGCCCGGATTGACTGTAACACAACGTGGGAATTTCGATTCTTGGAATTAAATTAATGTATTTTATGAGGAAAAAAACAGTTACAAAATGAAAGAATCAATCTTAAAGCTGTCTAGTGGTGAACAAATGAATTTGTATAAATATTGCTATGTGTACAAATTGCAATGTCACACGTTTCCACTGAATTTGCATAAATTTTCCTATTTATTAAAATTGCAATGTCAGAAGTTAATTTCACTGTAAGGGCAACTAATGTATTATAATCACATGACATTTCTTTTTTGGAATCGAGGCCCATTTCAGTATAATATAACTTCACATGTATGTAATAGATACCAAAACAGTGAAAGAATTATCAAAACATTCGTATGTGTAAACGATGTGATAATCAATGTTTTATGACAACCAAATCCTCCGTCAAGATTTAGAGTAACATATTAATGTTGAAGTGGCACATACTAAGCGACTGAGTTTGCTGTTATCAATTAGAGAGTTCAAAATCGGTCTATTCAACAAAATAGAATGTGTTGCTCACCGTCGAATTTCAGGTCACAAAAGTAGTCGTAATAATTGTCTATTCCTTCGAACACGAGCCGGTCAATTTCCACGCAGTTTGGCTTTATTGGTTCCATGCACTCGGCGAAATTATTATAGTTTCTGAAAAATAGATTCTTGAAAATATTTCGGTTTTCAAAGGTAGCTGCACTTTCTAATTTTTATAGTAACATATAGTAGTTGTGAATGTTTTGAGTATATGGATATATCAGTGACTTAGCTAGGTGTGTTATAGAACCCCACAAGAAACTTTACATATTCCAATTCCTAATAGAATATACTGAAGCCCGCGAATGATACAATAAATCTGAAATATTCTGAATAAATCCAACATATTGTTCATGTGTCTTATTTAAATCTAGTTTCGTTTCTGCCAAATATAATTGCATGAAGGGTTACAGAACCAGGCTTTTAAAAGGTTGTCTTAACTAACAGAAACGTCTACTTATCACGCAGTTAAAATAATGGTAGAGGCACATCTATTTAATTAGGTTAAGAACCATACAACTAAGAGTAATGTGTCAGATATATAACCAGATGAAATAATTAAAATGGTGTTGCAGTTTGTTCGCGTCGCCTCTTGCAACTCACTTGCATACTTTCCGCATTTCCTCTTCCGTTCTCGTTGGAACAATGGGAGACCCAGAGCTATTGCCTGTGTCGGTCTTAAACGGCTGTGTATATGAGAGATCAATACGTTTGACACTGGTTAGCGCACATTGATAAGACATGGAAAATAAAATGACTATATACAAAATACTGCCTGGTGCATTATTGATAAATATATGTACAATACGTATGAACAGTAAATATATTTATATAATATCTAATATATATATCATAAAATGGCTATATACTGAATATTGCCTGGTACATTATTGATGAACAGATGTACAATACGTGTGAACAGTAAATTTCATTATGCATTGTAATAACAATTATGTAGATGTTTCCACAACATCCCATTTCCGCTGTTTCGAGATCCTATGAAAATAGTTATCATGCAGACAATAAAACGACAAGACTGACTCACTTCAAGACATTCGTCCACAGTCTGTTGGCTGCACTCTTTCGCTGTCGTCGCGAACACTAC
>OZ024865.1:9860523-9868023 GCA_964017155.1 Oasisia sp. SBJ-2009 | reverse complement strand
ATATATATATATATATATATATATATATATATTATATATATATATATATATATATATATATATATATATATATATATATATATATCATATGATATATATTATAATATGTCATATATTATATATATATAATATATATATATATATATATATATATATGACATGCATAATATATATATATATATATATATATATATATATATATATATATATATATATGACCTGAAATACACATAAGTATTTTTTTAAATATAAAACATAATTCATTGTTGGTCTAGTGTTAATTCTAAACTAAAAAGCCTTTATGTTATGCTATTTATAATAGTTATCTTTGCAACATATATTTGAAGAGGGGCCATGGCCTACCCCAATCACTGAACATTTGGGGGTAGACTTTGGACCCAACACTGCTTGCCTGATTCATATAGTGACAAGATGCAGAGCTTACAGGGGTGCCTGTGTAGGACTGCCCAATCCCACCATTTGGCAAAGAAATTTGTCATCACTAAAATGAGATCAAATTACACAAAGTGCATAAATCCTCTGGTTCCGCCGTAGGCCATGTAACTATCCACCAGGGCGACCAGGCTGCAATCCAAGAGGTGACAGGGCAAACCAAAAATAATAATCTATTATGTGCTTGATGGCTATATATCAATACAAGGGTGCAAAATGACAGAGCCCGGCAAGATGAATATTTATTGGACTTAGATCAAGTTGCGGGCTGCTGCCAACCAAGCAATTTATTTTATTATTAATTTCACTACTAGACAGATGTAGGGTTTAAATTAAGAGAGGGGAGTAATCAGTCTCGCTATATATGCCTATAAATTTGTTTTATGAACTGAAAAAGTATGAGGACTTTTCCTATGCTGACCCCCTCAGGCCGTGGGGTGGTCAGCGTCCCCCTTCCCCGCCCATGCTGTGCCTGTGTAGAACTTCCCAATCCAACATTTTGGCAAAGAAATTTTTCATCACTCAAGTGGGAATAGGTTACACAAAGTGCAGGAATCCGCCACTTCTGTCGTAGGCGATAACCATCAAGCAGGCGAGGGGTGAAAGTGCAACACAAATTTCATCATTTAAAATGTGCTTGATGGCTAGAGCCTATTAATAATATCAACACAAGGTTGATAGAGCCCGGCAGCGGCTTACATTTTCCCGGTAATTATAAACTTTCCGATTGGCCTTTCTGCGTATGCGCGACAAATTTAAAATCATCAGTGTGCAGCGAAATAACAAAGGAATTTTGGTATAAATGCCACGGGCTGTTCGATAACTTTCCTGTGATGACAACTGTGAAGAGTTGTCTAAAATTTCGTTCAATACATTAAAATATTACGTTTGTTTAAATAACTACCACGGATTAAGGCGCACTAACAGTAAAACATGCCTCGAAACTGGTTTGCCTCGTGTTAATTTGTGATAAATAGCTTTACTGAACTTTATATCGCGAGTTTATTGTCTAGCTAGTCCTATGTAGCGGCTTTTAAGATAGAGGAGTGTTGAGTAAGGCTATATGCCTCGCAATTTGTCTGACCTGAAAAGTGGGGGGGGGGGGGGGGCAATTCCTATGTTGTCCCCCCACCCTGAAAAGTGGGGGGACGCGTCCCCCCCCGTCCCCCACCGATCGACGCCCGTGTGTACACTGTGTAAGTTATTACTAATAATAGTCACTGTCGATAAGATAAAGATCAGGGCGCGGGCCCTGTGGTGAATAGAATTGTCAGAGGGCGTAGTTGATTGAAGTGTTCACACACCCTAGAGTCATGACCGTGACAGCTATGTATGAGAACTTCGGAATTACCGGGCATGCATTTATATGGGCGTGGTCCGAATTAAAATACTGTCATGACGAACAGCGGTGAATGGCAGACCACAATAGGGCCTAGCCTCGGTTACCCAGGCTGGCAGCAGTTTATAGGTTCTACCGCCATGGCGGCCTGTATTTTATTTAACCCATAATAGGGTAGAGAAGCTGATTGATTCTCAGGCCGAATTTTAAATAACAGATATACTAAGGATACCCTTTTTTATCAGATAAGACTATATTAAGAAACTATTTAAAATTAATCTTATACTGAAACAAGTTGCACACGAAATAAGCAGAAATAGAATTTTTTTGGATACTACTACTCTACTTTTTATTTTGTGTATATAAAATTAAAATATGTCGTTACTAAAAGCATACATACATTATAAACATTAATTATTATTATTATACACATCAACCTGTGAATTAATCCAAAACAGTGATGCCTGCTGCCGGCTTCGCGCGCAAACCATATTTGTCACTAGACTGTCTTCTCGGCGAAGTTACGCAACCGAACGAGAGTCGGTTAATCGAGACTATATAGGACCGTACACGGCTTACGAACATAGCGATTGCAGAACACAACAACAGCGCCCCAGGCAACACGAGGATCGTGTGCATAAACATTTCCCAGCCAGACAATTTCAATAGTTGTACTCTAAATAAATGTCGATGATTAACCAGCATGTTAATTACGTTAGACGTGTGACATATAAATCTTATTTAGAAGAAAACTGGCATACAGTCGTGTCACGCAGTAACTATAATTATTATAACGATATTCAACTAAAGATCTTACACTGTGGTCTGTTAGGCCCAATCATTGCTGACCCCGTTTATAGCCTTCGACAAGGCATTGTTTATTGGATAAATCCACAATGTCACGACTCACGAGCGCAGTTCTCTTGTGAACAATTGTTTATCTGGTCATTCAGCGGAGTGGTTCGTGTGTGATTACACATTATTACACAGTACACACCGGCGTATAAACGTCCCGTTTCTTGACCGGTACCGTACCAGTGTCGTGTCAGATTTGCTTCGATTAAATTCGACACAGCACGTCATGGTACACAGTCACATGCCTGGTTGACACGATGTGTCTTACGTTGTCTATAAACAGTAACTGATATACAATGGCGCAGCAGACGGAAATACTACTAATAATAATACAATCATTGTAACAGCATGTATCCAGTCATAAGACTGTTCGTACTTCAAACCACAGCAACGTGTTTGTTACCACACCAACTCGACTAGTATGTGGATGTGGATATAGGCAATAAATAAAGACTTCAAATGTTTTTATAAGTAATGTTAACCAATACAAAAGGTTTATCTTTTGTCATTCAAGCCTCTGCAGACGATACCAGCAGTCTTCTACTGTGCACCATTTATCATAGACGCAAGACATGTAAGTCATTTTTAATGGACAACGTCGTCACGCAGTTAGCCACCAGGCTGAATGGTTAGGATCGGCCAAGAACAATACAATAGCCATCAGATCATGATCAGGTCAATTGTTATGGTCACAGGAACAAGAAATGTAAAACTCCATCAATTCTTTTGTGAGTAGAATCAACAACTAGACATGTAATCAACCATCAGGTCAATGCTTTCTAATTGTTTCTAAGTAGCACAGCACTCGACAGAGTTCTATTAACTGGCTAGTCTGTATATCTTGTTGTCACAACGTTATGATCTTATCAATGAGGTCTCATTGAATTATTCAGTCTTTTCAGAACGTTTACACCAAGCCGACCTTTCAATAAGAACGAGAAGGAACGCTGAGCACGACTTGACGACAACTATCGAATGTTCTTAATGTTAAGTTAACTACACTAACGGTGGCTAAACTAATTTGACACCTATCCTAACCTGTATTCAAATGGGTATAATACTATGTCGCCCCTCCCCATTAATTATATGTGAGTTTGCAACACTGGTTAACCCCAGAGAAACTAGAGCAATACACAACGATACATATATTATTACTGCTACTACTACTACTACTACTACTACTACTACTACTACTACTACTACTACTACTACTACTACTACTACTACTACTACTACTACTACTACTACTACTACTACTACTACTACTGTTGCTGCTTCTACTACTACTACTACTACCACTACCACTACCACTACCACTACCACTACCACTACCACTACCACTACCACTACCACTACCACTACTACGTCTAATAATAATAATAATAATAATAATAATAATAATAATAATAATAATAATAATAATAATAATAATAATAATAATAATAATAATAATAATAATAATAGCAACGGATAATACTTGTACAGTGCAGATCCTTTACTACAAAACTCACGCTGATACATATAAAGTGCATGTATAGTAAACACAACCCCGACAAGTATACGTGACACGACACACGTCCGCCATATTGTTGTTTAGATCAGTGACGCGAATCAATCATGTAGGGTTGCGTCTGTATTAGTTGCGTGTGACAGTTACTTCCTAAACTATGCTCTACGTGCGTTGTACTTCCTAATGCAGTGTCTGGACTGACAAGACGTCCTTTCAGTGGCGACAACTATTTACAACATATGTTGCCGAATACGTAGAAATCAGAGCGGACGAGCACAGCTAATCTAGCACCCGTGTCTTGAAATATCCCCGACACACGCGGTCATGCTGTTCCGGCTGCTTCAGTCAGGAACTAGACGGCCAGTACGTAATTAAGCCAACCCTTAGAAATAACCATCAATTTCGCTTCAGTGCTGGTCGAGTGCGCCTTACAGGTGAGAACCAACCACGCCAAATAGTGGTGATTAAATTGTCGCTGTGATTTCGTTCGTACGCTATTGTTCCAGCTCGCCGCGTGAACTAGTTGAAGACCTGTCGAATTTGGATACTCGACCGAACGTGGCATTGTCACGACATGTATTTACTGTCCACAACTAATCAACAGCTGTATTTACTGTCTGCAGTTAAAATCCTCTACTCCTGTTGTAGTCAATCGGGAATTAGGTTTATTGATATCCAAATGAGTAGCGTGTGAATGTTCTAAATAACCTCCAGAGGCGTTCTTACAAACCGATGCAAGTTCTATTAAAATGATCGAAAGAATTAACTTGAACGTTAGGTCTGGTAAATTAATTAGTCATACATTTCGGGCCTGTGGTTGGAGAATGTTCATAGAATCGGTATAACACTTGTACGGATCATATACACAAGTGTATACACGCACACACATACACATTGTTATACACATACATGCCTACATAAATATCTACATACATACCTACACACACACACATACGTACGTGCATGGCATGCATACATGCATGCATACATGCATGCATATAAATATACGTACGTACGTACGTACGTACGTATGTACGTACACACATACACACACACACACACACACACACATATATATATATATATATATATATATATATATATATATATATATATATATATATATATATATATATATATATATATATATTCATATATTCATTCATGCATGCATACGTATATACATAGGGCCTACATACATAGGACCTACATATATGCATGCATACATACATACATACCTACATACATACATACATGCATGCATGCAAGCAGATAGGCAGGCGCAACACGCACCGACACACACTCACAATTAATTATTCAACACATAAGTTATTCAACACATACTATAACGCGGGTATTTCACATTCCCATTTCCGTCCTGAAATACCAACACGTAGCAGCGCCTAATAACCGTGTTCGCCGTAATGACCGGCTTTGTGGTGTAGCACGGACGTTATATATTTACACATCTTAACGTGGCCGATATAATACCTGTCCGCTACCTTCACAACAGACAGTTCTCGTTGACTGCCCAACACCTGCTGTGCTGTGGGACCACTGGACTTCCAATTACATTAGAAACTAGGCTCGTCTTCCCCACATGCCAGGGCTGGTAGTTTACACGCTACTCTCGGCGCGTATTCTTCGCAATAGACGGGAGTTAACTGAACCTGTCGTAATTTACCGCAGTAAGTGAATCTGACAGTTACGACAGTATTATCCACAAGGACAGTGTGTGCATAGCACTCTGCCCCATATCAAAGACAAACAGGGACTCCAAATATAATCATACCCTTTCAACAAGTCTTACTCTATTTGTATTAAGATGATCACATCTACAATTCTTAGTCAGTTTGTATTAAGATAATCACGTCTACTTCCCGAAAACGTTTCCCAAAACTGACGAATCTTGTCGATATTATGGGTTCAGCTTTACATATTAATTACCAGCTGTTGTGTTGTCAGACATTTATAAAACGGACACAGCGTAAACAAGCATCAAGTTGAATAGGATTTCAAGTAAACGACGAAAGGTCGCCTATGCTTGTTCAAGTTGTTGATGTGTCAACATAATGTTATGGGTTATGTAAATACGGGACGCATATAGTACGTTGTAGGCCGCAGGTGTCGTGACGGTTGCAGCTTTCTATAGAAGCATTATGTACACCACCCTCAGAGTCGACGACGGATTGGAATCTGCCAAAAATTGCTGCATCACGATTGAATAATGTGCACGGTACTTGGTGAACATTAGGGTATTTAAGCGAATGGAAAGGATTGCGGAAAACGGTTGATCCGATCTTCCAGCGTATTCAGATACATATACAGAAACTTACTGGTGAACATAGTCACTGAACTAGACTTATGAGTATGGGTTTACAACAGGAAGTGTAACTGTAGCTGTAAGTTCCGTATTGTACACATTTTCGGGCTACGATATAATGCATCGTGATAAGGTAAACTCGGCCATCAGGCGGTGTCATGTGACAGCCGCAGACAGCAAAACAAAAGAACCCCTGCGGGCGAAAGTTTACGCAGCTACCCCCGACATTATGGCTACTGTAGGGGTGCTAATTGTACGGTGCGTTATGGGGTACTGAAGATAATTACACCGTGTTAAACCGACTAGACGTTTACGACGAAACCACAAGCGCATTTGTCAACATATAAATCTCCTGGTGAAACACAGTATGATTAAAAGGAGTTATTCACCTGGGATAGTCAACTCTCAGATATCTTGTCAGTTTTGGTTGCATCCGAATCCTCTGCACTTCACTACGGTCGATAAACTCTCCCACCTTACGTGTGGCAGTTATACAAGCCAAGTCTCACACGTCTGTTATCAAGCGTAATTCAGCGAGTAACCAAAGAAATGGCCGGCTGTCAAATGGGGCCACTAGAGAGTAGAGCCAACACGCTAATGCGTATGTAAACACAGTTCACGTCGTGTCGTATGACGCTTAATTGTTACCTACTGCTCGATATCAAACTACTCCATTACGCACACATACACTCACACTCACCTGCTAATTCGTAGGCCAGTAAATTCGAATATGTGTCTTTATATGTTCAGCTGGGATCGGTGGCCAGCTACACGCGAATACACTGTGCTGACAGCACGACTTGGCGTGAGCGAACTGCGCTGTTCGTAGAACTTTGAACTGAACGGGACCGGCTCCGTTGTGTGCAGTCACGCGTGTCCGCGCCACTCTTGTGAGCAGCCACGCGTGTCGGCGCCGCGAACCGTTGTGCGCCCTACCCGTTATTGTTGTTCAGTTACAGGGAGTGGCGTGTGGGTCATGTACGGGCGGGGTGATCTCACGGGACACTTGTTCAATTTTCA
>OZ024865.1:9835523-9850523 GCA_964017155.1 Oasisia sp. SBJ-2009 | reverse complement strand
CAGAACTCCCGGGGTTTCCTGGAAGGGAGAACAACCATTCATGTCACGAAGACACCAGTACCTGTTTATTTTAATAATACAGTCTTGTCTTGCAGAACCTACAGAGCATTTACCAACTGTATGAAAACGGTGAAGCCATATTGCGGAAAAACAGACCGACTTCGGTTCATGGGCATCGATAATTATTACAGTTATCTGTGTGAGGAGAAGTTCACAGGTAAGATTGCAAAGGTGATGTTATTTTGCAACGAGGATATGTGATATTAGAATTTCTTACAGTAGTTCCCTTTAAAAGTATTCCCTCTAAACGACGAAGTGACAACACACTGTACAGCCCGTGTGTGTGTGTGTGTGTGTGTGTGTGTGTGTGTGTGTGAGTGTGTGTGCGTGCGTGTGCGCGCGCGTGCGTGTGTTGTATTTTTACACACAAACAGTCAAACAGTCAGACCATCAAACAGTCAGACCATCAAACAGTCAGACAGTCAGACAGTCAGACAGTCAGACAGTCAAACAGTCAAACAGTCAAACAGTCAAACAGTGAAACAGTGAAACAGTGAAACAGTGAAACAGTCAAACAGTGAAACAGTGAAACAGTGAAACAGTGAAACAGTCAAACAGTCAAACAGTCAAACAGTCAAACAGTCAAACACACACACAAACACACACACAAACACACACACACACACACACACACACACACACACATATATATATATACATATATACATATATACATATATACATACATATATATATATATATATATATATATATATATATATATATATATATATATATGTATATATATATATATATATATATATATATTATATAAACAAACGTATACTCCGTGTTGTATATTCAGACATCAAAGTAAAACACACACGTGGTTCTTGGGGATAGCACTCAACTGACTTTATTTGCATATCCGTGTATCACTACTCACGTCACGGCTATAACGTGTATTACTACGCATGACTACTGGCGTATAGTCCACAACATAGACACACATATTTAACAGATCCCTCCCGGACCAATTATGAAACAGTCTACCTTTTTTTATTCGTTATAGCCTGTTTATCTCAAATACTCTAACTGATTAATATAGTAACATAGTTATGTGCTGGCAATGTAATTCAGCCATACATTAGCGTTTAACCATGTTATTTGACTAAACTAATGAAGCATCGAGTCCTTGTGACTCATGTAGTTCTGTATATCTACAGATCTAGTCTATCCGGTGCCTTTCTCACACGAGAAGACCGTCTCAGCGGTGTTTCCTGCTCAACCTGAGTAGGTGGCACCACTTCTGTCTGAGTTCTAGTCTGAACTGTCTGCTGGTGGGACGCATCATATGTCACCTCGTCATTGGTCTGATTACGTGGTGGCATAGAGCCCATCAAGTAGTCATGATCTGTCGCAGTCAGTGGTAACTCTGTCAAGGGCATGTTACTCAAATTGACTCGTGAACTTAACTGATCAATGTGGCGTTTCCATAATCCCTTGGAAACCATGACTTGATAAGTCAATGGACCACACTTTGCACTTATCGTTCCTCGTACCCACGTTTCTTTTCCATGGTAATCTCGGACCCAAACCATGTCACCCTCTCTGAATTGTCTCAAATTTTGGGAACTCCTTTCCATCTGTTTGTCTCGTCGCTGGGTTTCTCGTCTGTTACCTGGTTTTACACTGTCCAGTCGTGTCCGTAACTGTCTACCCATGAAACGTACTGCGGGCGTTTCTCCTGTGAAAGCATGGGGAGCATTTCGATATGCCAGGAGGAATTTATCCAGTCTTATCTGGAGTGACTCTCCTGCTGCTGGTATCGCTTTCATACCTTGTTTCACCGTCTGAACAAATCGCTCTGCCAATCCGTTCGAACTCGGATGGTAGGGCGGGGTAGGTTTATGCAACACCCCCAACCTATCCAGGAAGTCCTTGAACTCCTGTGATTTGAACTGCGGTGCATTGTCCGAGACCAAAGTTTGTGGAACACCTACTCTACTGAACATGGTCCTCAGAGCATTCACTGTCGCTTCACTTGTTGTACTATTGACAATGACAACTTCTGGCCACTTTGAAAATGAGTCGACTACAATGAGGAGCATTTTCCCCTCCACAGGACCTGCATAATCAATGTGTATGCGTTCACCTGGCCGTGATGCCGGGACCCATGGATGTAATGGAGCATTGGTAGGATTCCTCTGTACCAACTGGCAAGACTCGCAAGCTTTGGTACAAGCTTCAATGTCTGCATCCATGCCTGGCCACCAGACATACGAACGTGCGACCCCCTTCATTTTCACAACACCGATATGGCCTGTGTGAAGCTCATCAAGAATTTCAGCTCGAAATTGCTTTGGAATGATTACTCTCATTCCCCATAACAGAACATCACCATCGAGGGATAGTTCGTTACGACGACTGAAGTACGGTTGTAAATCTAACCGATCTGTTGGCAACCTATCCGGCCAACCATCTCGTGTGTACCTCATCACTTGCGACAACAATGGGTCTTTTCGAACTCCGACCTTAATCTGCTCGCTCGTGACAGGTAACACCCCAACTCCAAGAACGAGACTGACATCTTCGTCTATAGATGCACCTGGAGCCTCATTGCGTGTTGGTAACCGTGAGAGCCAGTCCGCATTGGCATTCTGCGTACTGCTCCGGTAGCGCACCTCGTAGTTGAAACCGGACAAATACATTGCCCATCGCTGAATGCGTTCTGCCGCTACCGCTGGTATGTCCTTCCTAGGACTGATGATCGCTGCAAGTGGTTTGTTGTCAGTGACAAGAGTGAACTTCCTGCCAAACAGGAAAGGGTAGAATCTTTTCACACCAAAAATTATTCCTAGCCCTTCCCTCTCAATCTGGGCGTAATTCTGTTCAGCTCTCGTCAATGCGCGAGATGCGAACTGAATCGGTCGCTCCTCTCCATTAGGCATAATGTGAGAGAGCACTGCCCCGACCCCAACTGGTGAGGCATCACAGGCGACTGTCACTGGGAGACTGCTGTCATAATGCATCAGAAACCCGGACTCACACAAAGCACGTTTCACTGCCAGAAACGCGTCATCCATGTCAGCTGTCCACTCAAACTTTCTATCCTTCTCAAGCAACCTGGTGAGAGGATGGAGTGTGGACGCAAAATCTGGCACAAACTTACGGTAGTAGTTTGCCATGCCAATGAATGACCTAAGTGAACTGACATCAGTAGGCCTAGGTGCATCAAGAATGACGGCTATCTTGTCCGCCGATTTGTGGATACCGTGGGCATCAATCACGTGACCCAGGTATTCAAGTGAATCTCTCGAGAATTCACATTTCTCACGATTCAATTTCAGGCCAAACTCTGCCAGTCTTTCGAACACTCTACCTAGATTTTTCAAGTGTTCTACCTCGGTTTTCCCTGACACTAGTATATCATCCAGATATACCTTGACTCCAGGCAACCCCTGCAACACTTTCTCGATTGCATTTTGCCATATTGCTGGAGCCGTCGTGATGCCATACACTAACCTGTTCTGTTGAAACAGTCCGTTGTGCGTCGCTATCGTCAGGTACTGTCTAGAATCCTCACAGACTTCCATTTGGTTGTACGCATTTGCCAAGTCTAGTTTTGAGAATTTTGCTCCACCCGCCAAATCTGCCAGAATATCATCAATGTGAATCTTTGGTGGGGAGACAGTTTTCAACTGAGGATTAACAGTCGTCTTGTAGTTACCACACAGTCTAATGGCACCATTCTTCTTAGGCACTACCACTACACCTGTCGCCCAGTCACTACTTGTAACTGGTGTAATTACCCCGGCTTTCTCAAGCCTGTCTAACTCTTGCTCGACTTTTGGTCGCAGAGCATAGGGAACCCGATACGGTTTAGTGTACACAGGGTTAGCACCATCTACCATTTCAATGCGTGCTTTGATACCTTTTAGCAAACCCAGTTTTCCATCAAACAACCCCTGGTGTTTACTAACAAGCCCCTCTAGCTCACTCTGATGTGACATGCATACTGACCCGGACCCAGGGCGAAACTTGATCCCTGCCCAATCCAGTCTAATGGCCTCTAGCCAGTCTCTCCCAAATAGTACATGTCTGCTACCCGGGACGACATACAACCACAGATCTACACTGTCTGTCTTGTACTGTACATGCACCCTAAACATGCCTTTACATGGGACTGATTCACCTGTGAAACTGCGAAACACTTTGTTGCTAGGCTGGAGCTGACAATTTGAAAATTGTGACTCATACACATGCACAGGAATCATAGACACTGCCGATCCTGTGTCGACCTCCATAGCTAAGACAACATTATTCACAGTAGGATGTACAATGATAGCAGATGCATCAACATTCATCACACAGTTAGACTTACTACCCTGTCCATGCACATCCAAAACATTTGACATGTTTTCACTCGGCAACTGAGTGTCACTGTCAACAGTCACCGTGTAAGGAATTATGGTTGCATAAATTCCTTGTAATTACTTTTCATGAAATACTATAATTATTATACATGAAGTCGTATTAATGCTATAGGCAAGCTAGAAGCTTAGCTTGGTTAAACCAGTTATATCCAGTTGTCTGAGTTCTCTAAGGATAGACCAGGCATAGGAGATTCCAGCTTATTATTATCTCTGAGACTCGACTAGAGCGTTGTCCGAAGCTTAGCCAGCGTTGGCCAGAGAGCCTAACTATATAAGGAAATGAATGTCTAGTTAGTGACTGCCACTTGGCAGAGAGTATTTAAACCCAGGCAGTTAGATGAGAGAAGGGAGAGGGGAGAGGAGAGCACGCACGCACCATGTAACTTCACGTCTGGCGCCCACGGAGCCAGGCCAGTTAGACAATTGTATTAACTTCTGTATTATGCTGTCTGTATTAAAGTTCTTGAAACGAACACTTGGAAAAGTCTTCTGCAAATGATTGAGTAATTAGAATCTCTCTCCGTGAGTATCGGATTTCTATTTGACAGTGACACTGTGGCTGAACTGAATAGGTCATGGCTAACTGTCTAGGAGGTCAGTACGGAGGGGGAATATTGCCCAAGATGAGAACGCCGCGTCTACGACTATAACATACAAAAAGATAGAGGCAGATGCGAAGAAGGGAAATTAGTAGACCGGCCAATTCTTACAACCGTATACACAGGGCGCTGTCGCTGCGGTTGAGCTTCACTGTTTTTATGTCTGTCCCGCTCCCGTTTCTTCGGTGATTCACACATTTTCGCGAAGTGATTACTCTGTCCACAAATGTGGCAACGCTTCCCGAACGCTGGACACTGTTTACGATCGAACGCGTGTTCCCGGCCACAGAACTTACACCGCACTTGGGATTGTCGCTGTCCTCGGACGACCCGTCGCATATCCGGCTGCGTGCTGCCGCGCCGTGCTTTCTCGGCCTTGACCTTCGTTACTCCGCTGCTAGCAGCCGCTGCCGCTGGTACATCGTGCGTTTGTCCACGGAACAAGTTCATGTTCTGACGTGCTGCCTCGTGGGCTGTGGCGATCTGACTTGCCCTCTGTAGGGTCAACGTCTCCTCGCGGAATAATTTCTCCCGGAGGCTGTCATCGTGGCATCCGTAGACGAGTTGGTCACGTAGATTGTTTTCCTTCTCGTCACCGAAATTGCACGTCTTCGCCAAATTGTGCAGACGCGCAATATACGACGCCGTCGTCTCGTCGTACGATTGTTTACACGACCGAAACCTGTATCGATCGATTAGTTCGTTCGTTCTCGGCGCAAAGTAGCTGTCGAAACGGTCGAGCACTACTTTCACCGTCGGTATTTGTGCTGCCGCTCCTTCGATGTTATAATCGAACGAATTAAAAATCGACAACAATTCCGCACCACCGAATGTCAACAGCATCGCAATCTTCTCTGCGTGACTCTTTTCGGTGCTCCCTGACGCCAGCAAATACATAGTAAATTGCTGCTTAAAAGTTAGCCAACTTTCCCTGGCATTCGTCCCAGCAAGGCAGAGCTTAGGCGCCATTAGCCCAGTGAAGTCTGCCATGCTTGTCTACGTGCGTCTTCTTCGGCTGTTACACTTACAGCTTAACGCAAAATTTAACAACTGTTTCACTTACAGTTTCTTCGAAGCAAACAAGTTCGAACTTTCGATGAGTTAGTACCATCCCATCCGTCTCGTCGCCAATTATCTGTTGTATATTCAGACATCAAAGTAAAACACACACGTGGTTCTTGGGGATAGCACTCAACTGACTTTATTTGCATATCCGTGTATCACTACTCACAACTACGTCACGGCTATAACGTGTATTACTACGCATGACTACTGGCGTATAGTCCACAACATAGACACACATATTTAACACTCCGCATATTCGTTATTTTCGTTAATATCGAACATTGACGTGACATCACTACATGTTCTGTCTGTACTGGAATAGCTGTATTTGTCAACAAAGGCTAGGGGACTACGCCACTCATCTGTAGAACGAGAAAAACAAAAACACACATACATACGACGTGCGCGTTCCTTGTAGAGTACTTGAAGTACCGAGATTGTTTGTCGAAGAGCAACCTGCACGAGGAGGGCAAGTATTGTGAGAAGACATATACGACACGTATGGCCGCCATCCACGGCGACACAGGACGGTCACGGTCATACACACATGACCGCATGTGCCAGTAAGTCAAAGTAGATGGCATAGGGTAGAATTCGGAGAGCAACAGCTGTTTCTAGTGAAGTATCACCTTTCCACACATTCACAGGGAAGCTACATTATTTACTTGGTCATCATTACTTAGCATCAACTGGTTCTCTGGAACAGTCTTCAATAATAATAATAATTATTATTATTATTATTCTAAATTCTAAATAGCTAAACATTATGACAATAAGTATGCATATGTATTAAATACCACTACTACTACTACTCCTACTACTCCTACTACTACTACTACTACTACTACTACTACTACTACTACTACTACTACTACTACTACTACTTATTGTTGTTGTTATTGTTGTAGTAGTAGTAGTAGTAGTAGTAGTAGTAGTAGTAGTAGTAGTAGTAGTAGTAGTAGTAGTAGTAGTAGTAGTAGTAGTAGTAGTAGTAGTAGTAGTAGCAGTAGCAGTAGCAGTAGCAGTAGCAGTAGCAGTAGCAGTAGCAGTAGCAGTAGCAGTAGCAGTAGCAGCAGCAGCAGCAGCAGCAGCAGCAGCAGCAGCAGCAGCAGCAGCAGCAGCAGCAGCAGCAGCAGTAGCAGTAGTAGTAGTAATAGATACGCTGTGAAACATGATAAAACCATACAAAATAAGCTATGCACATATTATTATTATCAATAATAATAAAAAACATTATTTTGACACCATTACATTCGGGACGAGTGTGTTCGTGTATGGTAATTCTAAATAGCTAAACTTTATGACAATAAGTATGCCTATATATATTAAATACCACTACTACTACTACTACTACTACTACTACTACTACTACTACTACTACTACTACTACTACTACTACTACTACTACTACTACTACTACTACTACTACTACCACTACCACTACTACTAATACTACTACTACTACTACTATAATAATAATAATAATAATAATAATAATAATAATAATAATAATAATAATAATAATAATAATAATAATAATAATAATAATAATAATAAATAGTAGTACTAGCACTATTGATACGCTGTGAAGCATGATATTTGTATAAATTATATTAAGTGTATATTTACAGAATAAACTATATTCTTTAAAGAGATTATTAGACATGTGAAATTAAAAGAAAAGCAATGCATTAATACCAGCTATACTACAATAAGATTAATTAAATAAATACGATTAATAATATAATGTATATTTTTAAATTAACCTAAAGTGAGCTAACATGTAATGTCCTTAAATAGAAAATAAATACGTCTTTCTTTAGCCGAAACGTTCTAGTATTACTGTTGGCACTTCAAGGAGTAACCCGGAAGGTGTGTGTTTGAGTAACAGTGCCGCAAGTTATTCTGGCGTGCTGCCGCATATAACCTGTGCACAGGTACAAGTGTGTTACTATATCAATTCATCTTGAAAATGAATGTTCTTTCAGGTACACCGAAGACTTTTTGGATTGTGTCAAGAATGTCGTGTCGTCGTTCTGTGGCCAAGAGGCAGCCAAGTGGCAGCGAGGCCTTCACGTCGCGGCCTTCTCACCGCTGGTAGGAGCCGTGGGTTGTCCTAGCTGGGAACCGTCTACGCCCAGTAAGCTTCTGAATCATTATTAACTTTCATTGTACAAATATAAATATTAGCGTATCTGGCATAAACATAGTCTACCTTTCACAGTAACCCATACATTTAGTTATATTATATATTATATACATGTATATATATATATATGTATATATATATACATATATATATATATATATATATATATATATATATATATATATATATATATATATATATATATATATATATATATATATATATATATATATATATATATATATATATATATAAACAAACAGAAGAAAAAACAATTGTTTAGGTCGTGTAACCAACGTGCAGCCCATCGACAAACTGTTCTTTGTATATGTATATATATATATGTGTATATGTATATGTATATATATATACATATACACATACACATATACATAGAACAGTTTATCGATGTTACACGACCTAAACAATTGTTTTTTTTAAACAGCCTGAACAGTTATGTATTATGTACTGGAGTCACGCATTGGTTGCAAGAGGATGGCATTTACTAAATTTGTACAGCTTGCGCACTATAAGTAGCGCTTAACGTTAGCTAAAAGCAATAAAAACAGACTGCTTGAATTCATAATACATTACACCTTGCTATTGATACTTCCACATACGCCAGGTCAAAAAAAGAAACAGATTAGATATTCACATGTTATTCTACGCCACTGGACTTTTTTCGAATATACAAATTTAGGTGCCCTTCATGTGATGATGCCCGGATGTGAAGTCACAGATGCCACATAAGGCCGATCCATTCTGGAGTGCCATTTGAACTAGTTTTCAAGAATATGTTTTGGTACAAACGAGTGTTATATGTTATTGCGCAATATTCCAATGTAAATAAAACATACTCATTAGAGGGGAAGAAATTTTTATCTCGGTTTCACACAAATGCATTTTTGATGAAATGATTAGACGAAGCAAGCCGAGCCTGTTTTCAGAGTAATTGTATCGGTTGCAGCTCGCGGGAGAACGTAGCCTCGGTTACCCAGGCTCCGTGAGGTGGCAGCACTCTTAAGCCCCTCACACCCGCCTAGGGAAAATATGGGTCTGCATTTTCGAGCCGCCAGGGCGGCCTTACCCCAGATTAGGGTAGAGACTGGCTGATTGCTCTCAGGCCAACTATGAAATAAAAAATTTAATAACGATATACTTTTATAAGATAATGATATCCTATGATAAGTATTCAACATTAAAATTATATTAACACAAACATAAGTAAAAATTCAAATTTACAGTTGTTTATAAAATAAGAATTACGGCAGGATTAATCAGTATCCGTGAGGTGGCATCATTGTATAAATCACGCGGATAAATATTCAAAAGCCGACATACTGACCAGACTGTCTTTTTGGCGTAGTTCCGCAGCTGACCGACAGTCGGTTAAGCGAGATCATGGAGAGCCTTGTATGATTTCCTTTAAAGCGATGGTAGCAGCTCCTAGATTTATTTTCAATAATATTACGTTCTTATGACTACAGTATGCATGTTAAAGCTTTACTGCCTGCCATGTTGTGTGTAGTTAGTTACTTAATTAAGCCCAGAACTATGTTCGCAATTTGAAAGGCTCTGCCTGCAACACGTTCTAATACTAAACAATACACCCAGTTTCAAAACAATATTGATTGGCAATAATGCCGAGGCGAGCAGAATTAACAGCAATATCGTTTGATGTGTAACTTTCCCACGTTCAAGACAATAGACTTCCGGCCCGTTACAAATTAATGTACTGGCAATTCTCGACAGAGGAGCTGCAACCTTTAATTGCCTGTTGAATTTCAGCCAGCAGAAAGTCGTTCGTCGTCGTCAGTGTCGTGGCGTCGGTTGTGTTGTTGGCGGTGGTCGGTATTGTCGTGTACACGGTGAAGAAATGCAGGGCATCGACACAGGCAGGGCATCAACCAGCCGCGGCACGGTCCTACGACACGGGAGGTCCCCCGCCAGAGTACGCCGCAGCTGTTGATCATGACGGAGTGCCGACGGCAAATTTACGACGCGACCCTGCGACTGTAAGCGCCAATACACATGTGCCAAACTACTATGTCGTCAACGGGGGTGAGATCCCAGTACCAACTGAGGACCCCCCGCCTGTTCCAGTTAGCCCAACAGCAAGGATGACGGACGATACATACACAGGGTTGCGTAAGGACTCGATCTACGTGAGGCCCGTTGAAGACGACTACTGTACCATCTGCGACATACCGAGCGACAGTCGGAGGGTCTCTTCCGGTTCCGGTTCCCGTAAAGACTTGTCAACGCCGGCTTCCTTGGCTCGCCAACACAGCGCCCCGGCGGAGTCACCGCCGGGTCACCATAGCGACAACGCAGGACAACCGCGACTTCACGACAAAGCACCCGGAGAGAACACACGACGTCATCACAGCGCCAACACTGAACGTCCGGGCAGAAAGGGTGAAAGGAAGCAGTCGAAGGGGAAGAGAGAAGCTGAAAGAAAACGGTCGAAAGAACCAAACGTGCTCCGTCACGCGGTCGGAAAACCTAAGGAAACTTAGTTAACCATGAACATCAAACGTTGATATGAATAAAAGTCATGCGCTTAATTGTAGTTGGAACATACTCAGAAAGGTCCGCCGTGATTCTTCAGTATGTCGATGCCTGCTTGCAGTTTGTTGTTCGAAGTAAAACGCATTTCAAAATGTTTAATTTTTTATATGTTTCGACTAGCCAGGATTTCGTCCACCATTTCAATTAGTTTTATTGCCACCGATATAAGAGATGTCTTCTTCTTCCATATACTGGGCTGGGCCCTTTAAGGGCGTTAAAAGTCCAATCGAAGCTTGTGCGCTTTGGGGGTGTATGCTCTCTTAAAACAGTTAATATAAAAAATTAAAACGTTAATAAAGTTATTCTATGGACCTCTGGAGATTTAGAAAATTATTATTATGATGTACATAGACAGTCTTATGAAGAAATTAAAGCAGATGTTAAGGCACGAAGGCCAGCCCTGAAAGCCTCTGTGCATGTGGTGGCTGATAGGCTTGTGGGGAGCCTATTCCACTGTCTAACGGTTGCATGAAACAAATGAATGGTAAAGGGCTGGGTGGTATGCCCTAGCATGTCGAAAACGCTGGGCTCCAGAGTTCTGGTGTCACTCAGTTGGAGGTACTGGTCTAAGGTGATGTTAACATGACCGGTGTTGATTTTGTGAAGGAGACTTAGGCGGTTGTTCTTCCACCTGGTTTCCAGGCTTTCCCAGTGTAGCAACTTTAGCATGTCATCAACACATCCTGGTGTTTCGTTTGTGTAGTCCCCAGATGTAAATGTGAATAACCTTTCCTGCATTAAATGTATCCGTAAATAACGTGTCGAACCACTATATTGGTGTGCTATATATCTACAAATAGCACAAACAGATCACTTGACATAGCAAACTATTGAAATTAGTTTCATTCATTATTTCGCATGCATGATAGGCTTACATAACTATATCTAAAACAGTGATAGTCGAATATAACAAATGTATGATTTGTTGGTTACAAAGATTATTTATCTTAATTCGTGTTGTATGTGAAACCAACGTAATGATTTGTATGGTTACAAAGATCATTGATCTTAATTCGTGTTATATGTAAAACCAACGTAATTTGCGCAGACACGGGAAAACATTAAGGAGTTTTGTGAGCAACACAATAGCAAATGTTATTTGCTATTTAAATTAATACAATACTTATACACATAAAATATGTGTAGGATGTATATAAGTACATGTATATGTGTAAACGTCTTCTGTTAGCAAACTGCAACAAAAGTGTTTCACGATTCTGACATGCTGTGGTCACCATACAAAATTACCGGACAGCCACATTTCAAGCAAGTGCTGGTCAAATACTGTCCAATTATTTCATTGAAGTGTATTTTATTTGCTCCAACGGTTCAATTCGTTCCGAGATCTTAATTGTCACATACGAGTTATAGCCTCACAATGTGTCTTGCAATGTTCCATTTCTAACACCACTTAAAATTATTCTTATATATATATATATATTATGTATATATATATATATATATATATATATATATATATATATATATATATATATATATATATACATATATATATGTATTTCGACATATATTTCGACATATATTCTGTGTGTGTATATGTGTGTGTGTGTGTGTGTGTGTGTGTGTGTGTGTTTGTTGTGTGCGTGTACCTCTGTGTGTGTGCATGTGTGCGTGCGTGTGTGTATGCATGTGTGTGTGCGTGCGTGCGTGCGTGCGTGCGTGCGTGCGTGCGTGTGAAATATGGGCATCTGATCTCGCAATAATGGGCACAAAGTAAAGTACAAAGTACGGGTATCACAAAGATTTTGTTTTTAATGTTCTACTAAGCTGTTATACATAAATGATACATCAACAAAACCTCACCAAACACTGAAAATAATATTCTGTTACGCAGAACAACAGGTAAAGATTAAGACTCCGGTAGAGAAATGTGCATCTGAAGAATGCTTAGTAACACAATGGTAATGCCACATGCATCCATATGTTTTATCTGTTTAACATGCCTTCGCGAGTTAAGCATGTTTAAGCAATGCTACATTAGTATACCAGCACCATATATATCAATATATCAACATATATATTATTATATATATATATATATATATATATATATATATATATATATATATATATATATATATGAGGTTTCAATTTCAGTTCTATCAACTATTTCTGAGGTATTCTGAATACATTCAGATTTCAACTCACTGTTCCAAATATGGAATTTGAATCAATCCTCCATTGATATTCTAGAAACGGAATCACACCGGGTCTATTACTATAGCTAATATCATGCAATCTGATTAAATAATGTGTAGGAATTAATTAAAACACAAACATTAAACACAGCATCAGGTTAGAAATAATACCACCCCACCAGAGTTATCTTAGACTAATTAGGTGCTCTTTTACTAGACCAATTCAGTGTTTATTATTTCTCAAGATACTTCTACCATACTACCGTTATACAAGTAAGACGCGAGTTGATTTACTTAAGTGCGAGATGGTAGTCTCGACGCCATGAACTAAGCCTATGCGTAGACAACATCCACCGACTACAGGCCAACTGCAGTCAATGCGGACAACATCAGTAGCAGAAGAGTTGTCCCCACACACGTCAAACGACCCACACCACTTGACACTGAAACATGGAACACATTTTAGCATGTACACATCGTTTCCAATATACTAGTTTACAGAACGAAACCATAGAAGTTCGAATCGTCGGCTAAATTATTGTGCCATAACTACTGTTTAATTTGTAAATATTTCTTTGCTCTCCAGAATTCCTGAAATTCACACACACAAAAAAGAAATGTTATATTTATGAAGCACACTTATAGAAAGATGTTTGATGAGTGAGTATATGTCACCACTCCACTAGTGATAATTCAGTGACTTCAACTCTTTGTTTATATGTTAGCTTCTTGATAGAAATGATCTACTATGCATATAAAGCATGAATGGATGATACATTACATCATGGGAAAACATACAACTTTTATTTGCTATACTATGATTTTCTACAGAGGTGAATATATATATATATATATGTATAATATATATATATATATATATATATATATATATATATATATATATATATATATATATGTGTGTGTGTGTGTGTGATTACTGTTCAAGAAAACAATTGCATACAAATATATACATATATATATATAATATATATATATATATATATATATGTGTGTGTGTGTGTGTGTGTGTGTGTGTGTGTGTGTGTGTGTGATTACTGTTCAAGAAAACAATTGCATACAAATATATACATATATATATATATATATATATATATATATATATATATATATATATATATATATATATATATATATACATATATATATACATATATATATATATATATATATGGTTACTGCCTGCTCAAGGAAACAGTTGCACATAAATGTGTTCAACCTATGAGCAGCACCAAAATAACATGAGCGCTCATGTCACGAGATGATGCAGTGTCACACGTAGTAATAGTTATGTTTAAAAAGACAGCGTTTCAGCAATCTGCATAATTTTCTTCCGCACAAGGGGCCAACATTGTATCACGACAACATCCAATTTATGCTGTTAAGTTTTGTAGATGTCCCGTAGTTTCTACAAATACTGGCATATGCAATATATTCCTAGCCGTCTTGCGAATTATGAACAAGATTTTTATTAAAGGGACATGGCAAACATTTGTCAAATGATAATAACAAATAGGAATGTCAAATAGCGTCCACAGAGTGACTGTTTTAGCACTAAAACTTTGTTCACTAAGCATGACAAATTCCAGTTTTATTGTGAACTCTTATTGAGTATGCTCAACTAATTATGAAATAAAACTGGAAAACAACACAAACCATTTGGTTTTAACCACGCATGATTGTGCATCTATCAGTGTGCTGAGAACAAAACGCTAAAGACGAGAATTTTATGGAATACTCCTCTCAAATGTTTTAAAAGTTATCTATCAAATCGGAAACAATATGTTAAATATAATAATAGTGATTCGCTTCAACAAGACATCACATACGGTGACCCGCAGGGGTCTAAACTTGGTCCGCTCCTGCTTGTAATATACATAAATGATCTCCCGTTTTGTGTAGAACATTGTAAAACTCAAACCCAGACACAAGTTCATATCTGTACTATCTAAACAATATTTATCTTAACCAAGTACATTGCTTAAAACCCAGATGTGTAGAGT
>OZ024865.1:9768023-9830523 GCA_964017155.1 Oasisia sp. SBJ-2009 | reverse complement strand
GTGATTATCTTAGCAATATGCCATTGTCCACTAAGGATGACAAATTCCAGTTTAATAGTGAGCTCTTATTGAGCGTGCTCATATAATTATGAAATAAAACTGAAAAGCAACACAAACCATTTGGTTTTAACCATCCGTGATTATACATCTATCAGTGAGTGTGCTGAGAACAAAACGTCATCTACTTCTATGATGAATTACAATTTATTTAAATATGTGCAAAAACTGGAATAATTATTATTATCTTAATTTTCGGAATAGCAAAGCAATAACACATATGCAGCTGTTTAACATTATTTCCATGCAAAATTACATGTTTTTTCTAGTCTGAATTTAGTTTTATTCACCATCTCATCCTCTCTACTTTCATTAAAAAATGACTTCGCTATTTGTTGGTAATTGTTGCTATTGTATAGTAAGATGTAATACTGAACCTACCTGCAATAAGTGTTACATGATGGTTTTAGCAACTAATCGTACATCATACATAATGTAGTAAAACTATCTTAGATAATTATTTCTTTTCTTTTATTTCTTTCTTAGACCAGTTTATCAGCATACGGATTTTTCGGAAGTTGTAGCCCAGATATTGCCACTTTTTTGCCAACTCTTTTTATATGTGTTCACACTCACTTGTAAGAACTAGCACGGTGACGTTAGTCTAAAAAACATTTCGATTTAAAAGGTATTGGTACAAATGCATGGACCATGATTCTATCGTATATTATATACCTAGTGGCAAACAATAAATCTACTGATTTTATTTTGTTAGATATGGGCATGTACTCTGTGGTTTATGTGCACAATATAATTTAATTAGAATGACTGAATTAACTCCATTTTCCTTTTGTTTTCGGATTTTTATTTAGTGCACTTTTTCAACGTTTGCCCAACTTTGCAAAATAGTTCTCATCATCTCATACCTTACCTTACCTTAGGATACCTTAGGACGGTTCTGGTCGTAGGATTCTGTCTTCCTCTGTGATCAGCTCTTCGTTTTCATTATCTATTAATATTAAATCGCGTGTTCCGGTTCTATTGTTGTTAGTAATTCTTAACGGTGCTTCGAAGTCATATACAATATCCTGGTTATACCAACATTTGTCTAGTCGTGTTTTACATGAATTTAGAGATTTTGCTGTTACCACTGTATCAGGGAGACTATTCCATGGTTCAGTAATTCGAATTGGAAATACATTTTTTCTTAAATTTAGTTTGGCTCTTTGTGTGAATAGTTTTAGAGAATGTCCTCTGTTTCCTGTTCTTTGTGATATCTCATTGTTTTTCAACAGATTTGCAGTTTGAGTCTTCCTATATATGATAGATCTCTCATACCTGGTAATTCTTTAGTGGCTCTTCTCTGAATATTTTAAAAGGCAATTTTGTGTTTTATCTTATGTGGGTGCCATACTGCCATAGCATAGTCTAGGAGTGATCTAACCATTGTTTTGTAGAGTGGCAAAAAAGTATGTTTATCTAGAAATTGGAAAGTTCTTCTAATTATTTTGGTCATTTTAGTTGCCTTGTTTACCACTTGGCTTATATGTTGATCAAGTGTGAGTTTTTAGTCAAAGGTTACCCCTAGGTCTTTTTGTTTATCATGTGTGTCTATTGTTTTTGTGACATTGTTCATTGTTGTGTAGTATTGATTTTCACCTACATTATTTTTGTGTACATTTATCTGGGTGTAGTGTGAGCATCCAATCATGACTAAATTTTTCTATGGTGGTTATGTCCTGTTGTAATATATCTTAACTGTTTACATGTACAGTGTTGTTTCTGTGGTTACATTGAGGACTCACGTGAAGGACAATCCATCTTCTCAGTCGTAGGCTTAAGGAAATGTTCAGTGAGGTTGCGGACGAATTTTGCTGCATCGGCACCGCAAACGGACTTGACTGCGGTGTCAACGCATTTCAAGTAGTCAGAGAATATACTGCAACAGATGCAATCATATACGAACTCACTAATATTGCATGTTTCCTCTAGCTCCATTGTGGGTTGGAGACCCTACATATCAGTGGTTGTACAAGTAATCTCTGCCACTCTCAGCTGTTCATGGTCCTATTGTTTACACCAGGCCTGCTGTTCACCCTGGCCTCTGTTTCTCCCTCTCCCAGTCTGCCCCTCTCTCCCCCTCTCTCCCTCTCTCTCACTTCTCTCTTCTCTCCCACCTCTCCCTCTGTCTCTCTCTCTGCCGCTCTCTCTGCCGCTCTCTCTGCCGCTCTCTCTGCCGCTCTCTCTGCCGCTCTATCTGCCGCTCTCTCTGCCGCTCTCTCTGCCGCTCTCTATGTCGCTCTCTCTGCCGCTCTCTATGCCGCTCTCTCTCTGCCGCTCTCTCTCTGCCGCTCTCTCTCTGCCGCTCTCCCTGCCGCTCTCTCTCTGCCGCTCTATCTGCCGCTCTCTCTGCCGCTCTCTATGCCGCTCTCTCTGCCGCTCTCTCTGCCGCTCTCTATGCCGCTCTCTCTATGCCGCTCTCTCTGTCGCTCTCTCTCCCGCTCTCTATGCCGCTCTCTCTGCCGCTCTCTCTGCCACTCTCGCTGCCGCTCTCTCTCTATGCCGCTCTCTCTGCCGCTCTCTCTGCCACTCTCGCTGCCGCTCGCTCTCTATGCCGCTCTCTCTGCCGCTCTCGCTGCCGCTCTCTCTCTGCCGCTCTCTCTGCCGCTCTCTCTCTCTCTGCCGCTCTCTCTGCCGCTCTCTCTGCCGCTCTCTCTGCCGCTCTCTCTGCCGCTCTCTCTGCCGCTCTCGCTGCCGCTCTCTCTCTCTGCCGCTCTCTCTGCCGCTCTCTCTCTCTCCGCCGCTCTCTCTGCCGCTCTCTCTCTCTGCCGCTCTCTCTGCCGCTCTCTCTGCCGCTCTCTCTGCCGCTCTCTCTCTCTGCCGCTCTCTCTGCCGCTCTCGCTGCCGCTCTCGCTGCCGCTCTCGCTGTTTTTCACCAACGTCCACCCGCCCGCCCGCCCGCCCGCCCGCCCGCCCGCCCGCCCGCCCGCCCGCCCGCCCGCCCGCCCGCCCGCCCGCCCGCCCGCCCGCCCGCCCGCCCGCCCGCCCGCCCGCCCGCCCGCCCGCCCGCCCGCCCGCCCGATATTTGTTGAATGCTGTGCTGTCATGGGCTTGGTTTCTCCCACCACTACTGAGGGTTAGGTAATTGTAATAAATTACAATTACGGTTGTAATCTCATTGGCCCAACTAGTTCCAGTGTTACTTACCCATACGCCTTGGTATTGTTGGTGATTTGCGCACTGGCTAGTTTTGTAGCGCATTCTTTTGTCTTTGGCTCCAGTTCTTTCTTTCACAAACACTCGGCATGCTTGGTGTATTCTGCAACACGAACTCCTGCGTTAGCCCAAGTTTGGGCTGTTTGGAGTATACAACCTGAGACCTGTGTGTGTTGTAAAGAAGCGTATTATGCTGTCTAATGTGGCCAGTTGCATCACACACACCAAAGTCCAAATCACATCCAAGTTAGGATAAATAACCCCTAGGTGACACATATAGCCAGTAGCCGGGGTTGCATGACACACCCCCGGCTGGGTTATGTCGCAATGTAGGCCGAACTTTCTGGGGCAACTCGAAGCAGCCCCAACTGCAGCTGGGTGACTCACAACGCGTTGTATCAATGGCAGCAGTGGTTTACTGCTTGCATAGATTCTACGACTGTCCTCATAATCATGGACATGAGGGTGTTTACGTACACGTCACTCTGTCAATGTTGTATTCTCATAATGAATCTGGTTATGCACACTGCATAATATGTATAAATATCTTCATATCTATGAACTCTGCTGGTCTTAATCAGAATGTGTTGGTATGTTAAGTTGGTGCACTACTTAGCTAATAATAACTAATTAACTGAATTAGTTAGTATGAAAAAATAATACTGGAAATGTATTACTCCATTCAATGCATTTCAAAAGACCGCAAACAGTATTTCAATACTTATACAAATAACAAGGTTACGCCATTACGAAGTCACTTTTATTAAACTATTTATCAACAGCAAACACAAAAATGAGCTCATTTAAGTTTTTCTTTAGGCCCTCCACACTCCGCAACGTCGTCGATATAGCATTGACCTCTGCCGTCATAGCATTCCATCCCTTGATTATGTCCCTGTTCGACAGGTTTGATTTGAATCGGCCTTGTAACAGTTCTTATCTTTTGCCGTATGCCTGTATTAAGGCCACAAGCTAGCATGAGAAAGGTTGTCCTTACGATTTCGTTGTTGTCTCACTGCTTCCGCCATGATGACTGTGAGAGGTGAAATGAATTCTGGGAAGAATTGTTCTCAAAATGTGGCAATCCGCTTATCGGTGAGTAGGCTGATTCTGATTACTAATGTATCTGAACTATATGCACAATTCCATTCATATTAATGTGGCTAATGAACTAGGGCTCGTAACACTAATTCTGTTTATATTGTTTAGTTTTCTTTCTTATTCGTGTAAGCATTTAGGGTGTGTGGCCTATGCTCCGAGCGAGCGAAAAGGCATAAGTAAGTAAGTAATTTAGGGTGTGTGCAATATTTACATATCTATTTATTTATTATTTATTATTATTATGGTTATGACAACAAATATTCAACATGGCTGCCTACCATTAGGGATATTCTGTAATCATTACGGAAATTGACATCAGGTTACGGTAGTACAGAAACTGCTCCTGTATTACAGAGATAGGAACTGCTGAAACTTAAACTAATGTCCTGACTAGTGCATGCCCAGTGGTCGCGCTTAAGAAAATGTAACAATGCACTCCTTGCAACTTATCAGTAAATGCAGCCGGTGGCTGCTGTGGTGGTTGGGCTGGGGCAAACCCAGACTAGGGAAAGAAACAAATCATCAACGTTTTAATGACTTGGGATTTAGTTACAGCCAGGAACGGGCTGTCACTGAGAAAGGCTTGATTAATTACTGTGGGGTGGAGTGGATAAGAAGGGGTGGCACTGCCTGTAGTAGTAATAGTAGATGTGCTGACTGGTTACCTATCAGTATATTTCGGTATATATTGGCAACTACTCGTGACAATTTTTATCGGCAATTTAGCCACAAAACTGAAGAGGATCGCTCAATGACCCACTTCCAGTTCTACCAGATTTAACAAGATTGCCACCCAGAGAATCAACTCTAGATGGCAGATGGACAAAGAAGCCTTATTTAGAGCTCAACCTATCTATTTGTCTATCCCGCTATCTGAGATATATATCGATTTTATTTTTAAACACATTAACACTACTAGCACCTACACAATTAGCTGATAATATGTTCCATTCATTTACAGTTCTTTGTGAAAATTAGAATTTTCTAATACACTGCTTCTTTGCTATTGTAACTCCATGTCCTCTAGCCATTCTCTTTTCCTTAACAGAGAAATAAATATTTCTGTCAATATTTTCATACCCATTCAATATATTAAACACTTCTATCTGATTTCCTCTCAACCTTGTGGTTTCTTGTGTTGTTAAACCACATTCTTTTAGACGCATTTCATAACTGATATCCCTGGGTTTCCGAATCATTTTGCGATATGGCTTTCATGCTTATATACAATATTCTAAATAAATGAGGCCTAACTATTGTTTTGTATATTAATATAGTGTTGTCGAAATGTTGACAAATTCTTCCAAGTGAATGAAGACGTTTTCGTTGCCAAAGGCTATGAACATATCTGGGCATCCTCTGGCCACCGTTTGAAGTGGGCATTTTGTGGTTTCCTTATTGGTATGGAAGCACGTGCGAACGTGCGTACAACTAGCTACGCCCCTGGTTACTCGTGCCTATATCCCCTAGCTGGGCGGCATCTGGGTGGCTGTTGTGCAACACACCAATGCGGTCGCTCAGCTAGGTGACACATAGAGAGATAGGGGTAATTTTACCGCCTAACTTGGGTGCGTGTCATGCAACCGGGCACTGGAAAATACGCATTTACAGACTGGTACCCGTTTATTATGGAACGATATTGTCGACTTCTTACTTTCAATTGTCGATTTACGCTACATTATCGAATTCATTTGAGTTTAAAAAAAATCGAAAATCACACGTCAAAATTCCACAATGTCGGCTTAGATCTATAATGGAAAATCGACAATCTAGCATACATAAATTTCTTTGTAATATTAATACTAAATAAAAAATATAAATACAAAATTATAATCTAAGTACAAACACCCGAAACAGTCCAAGTCATTTTCTAAAAAAAAGTGTAAAACTATACAAAAATATATAAAGTAGTAAACTGTAACAAAAATATAGTAAATTGTAGGCAACACTAAAATAGTGACTCCACAATTTGCTCTCTAAATTGCCGACATCGTTGCAGCTGCGCACTTTTTTGAGTAATGATTTCGGCACTTCAAAACATGGAGTGAGGGTCACCTTTTTAATATAGACTTGCATAGAAGGGCGCACAAGTTAACGGCGCACGTGAGGCGTCTGGGTCGCAACTTTAACTCCCCCGGCACGGATGGTAATTTATTTCCCAACGTGGTAGTTACAGTTGACAAAAATACATTTAGAAGGGTGTGCACTATAATTCCCATTCGGTAGGTTGAATAGAGAAGCAAGCGCCGCCCGTGTTGACAGTTCGCGAGTTATTAGAGTGATGCCAGACTTCAATGGGGGAGATGAACTCAAATCTTCAGAATACAACTTGTTGGGAATCAGAAAATGAGTTATTATTTGAGTTCAAAAAATTCACACGTCAAAATTCTAGAATGTGAGCGTAAATCAATAATCAAAAATCGACAATCTAGCATTAATAATTTTTTTTAATAGTCATACTAAAAAGAAAAATTAATAATCTAAGTACAAACATCCGACACAGTCTAAATAATTTTCTAAAAAGTATAAAACTAAAACAATATATAAAATGTAAACTGTAAAAAAGTGTAAACAACGATGACGCCCCAAGGCAGTGGCCTACGTGCTGTGTCGCACGTGCGTCCCTGAACAACGTGCGCACACACCAATGGTATCTGGCACCTACTCTACATGTAGCACGACAACTCTTTACGCTATTTTAAAACACTTCTGAAGACTCATTTATTCAAACAAGCCATTTATTCATTACCATTGGCTTTCATCTAATCTTTTTGCTCGACTTGACTTTTGATGTCTTTATTATTTATGTAATTATTATTTACTTTTGTATCCTTTTATTATCTTAAATTTATAGTTCTTTTAAATAATTTTTACATCAATTCATTTGTTTGTTTGCTCACTATATATATATAATTTATAATGCAATATCAGTGCTATCAACTATTTCTGAAGTATTCTGCATACATTCAGATTCTAACTCACTGTTTTAACTCCAAATCTGGAATTTGAATCAATCCTCCATTGAGATTTTGGAAACGGAATCACACCGGGTATATTACTATAGATAATATCATGTAATCTGATTAAATAATGTGTAGGAATTAATTATAAATTTGTGTCATGTTAAACACGACATCAGGTTAGAAATAATACCACACCGCCGGAGTTATCTTAGACTAATTATGTGCTCTTTTACTAGACCAATTCAGTGTTTATTATTTCTCAAGTTACTTCTACGACACTACCGTTATATAAGTAAGATGCGAGTTGATCTACTCAAGTGCGAGATGGCAGCATCGACACCATGAACTAAGCCTATGCGAAGACAACATCCACCGACTACAGGCCAATTGCAGTCAATGCGGACAACACCAGCAGCAGAAGAGTCGTCCCCACACACGTCAGACGACTCACACCGCTTGACACTGGAACTGAAACATAGAGCACATTTTAGCATGTACATTGTTTCCAGTTGTGTCATGTGTTTACTGCTCAAGATAACAATTGCATACACATGTTTTCAACTTATGAACAATATCAAAATAACGTGAGCGCTCAGGTCACAAGATGATGCAGGGTCACACGTATTAATAGTCATTTATAAAAAAAGGCAGCGTTTAATCTTTCAGCAATCTGCATAATTTTCTTCCTCACAAGATGCCAACATTGCATCACGGCAACATCCAATTCATGCTGTTAAGTTTGTAGATGTCCCGTAGTTTCAATAAATACTGGCACATACACAATATTCCTGGCCGTGTTGTAAATTATGAACAAGGTTTTTATTAAGGGGTCATGGCGAATATTTTTCAAATGATAATAACAAATAGTAATTTCAAATTGCGTCCAAAGAGTGACTATTTTAGCACTAGGGCATTGTCCTCTAAGCAAAGTGCCATCAGGGCAAATTCAAGTTTTATGGTCAGCTCTTATTGAGCATGCTCAACTAATTATGAAATAAAACTGGAAAACAACACAAACCATTTATTTTAACCACGCATGGTTGTGCATCTATCAACTATTGTGTTGAGAACAAAACCACATCTACTTCTATGATGAATTACAATTTATTTAATTATGTGCAAACACTGGAATAATTTTAATACTTATTATTATCTTCATTTCCGGAATAATAAAGCAATAACAAATTTGCAGCTATTTAACACAATTTCCATTCAAAATTACGTGTTGTTTCTAGTCTACATTTAGTTTTATTCACCATCTCATGGTGAATCAATCTTTTTTTTTATGAAAACATCACTTCGTTATTTGCTGGTATTGTTGCTATAGTATTATGTTTGTAAGATTAAATACTGAACCTACCTGCAATAAGTGTTACATGATGGTTTTAGCAACTACTTATACATGTTATAGTAAAACTATCGTAAATAATAATTTCGATTAAAAAGACCAGTTTATGACCATTCAGGCAAGGTTAGATATTTCCACCACTAACTCAACACTACACAAATGAGATTAATAATAAGTGTATAAAGTAGTGAAGCTTTGGAGACAATTAGTTTATGTTTACATACCAATTATGGAGGAATTTCTAACCAGTTCTTAACTGTTTACATCTACAGTGTTGTTTCTGTGGTTACACTGGGGAGACTCACATGGCGGACAATCGAACTTCTCATTGAGATACTCATAGAAATGTTCAGAGAGGTTGCGCATGAATTTTGCTGCATCGGCACCGCAAATGGGCTTGACAATGGCCTCAACGCACTTCACGTAGTCAGAGATTCCCCTGCAACAGATGCAATCATAATAATATACGAACTCACTAGTCACTACTACATTGCATATTCCCTCTTGCTCCCTTGTGGGTTGGAGGCCCTACATTTCACTGGACAAGTAATCTCTGCCACTCTCAGCTGTTCACCATGGCCCTATTGTTTACATCGGGCCTGCTGTTCACCCTGGCCTCTGTCTCATTCTGCCTGTGCCTGTGCCTGTGCCTGTGCCTGTGCCTGTGCCTGTGCCTGTGCCTGTGCCTGTGCCTGTGCCTGTGCCTGTGCCTGTGCCTGTGCCTGTGCCTGTGCCTGTGCCTGTGCCTGTGCCTGTGCCTGTGCCTGTGCCTGTGCCTGTGCCTGTGCCTGTGCCTGTGCCTGTGCCTGTGCCTGTGCCTGTGCCTGTGCCTGTGCCTGTGCCTGTGCCTGTGCCTGTGCCTGTGCCTGTGCCTGTGCCTGTGCCTGTGCCTGTGCCTGTGCCTGTGCCTGTGCCTGTGCCTGTGCCTGTGCCTGTGCCTGTGCCTGTGCCTGTGCCTGTGCCTGTGCCTGTGCCTGTGCCTGTGCCTGTGCCTGTGCCTGTGCCTGTGCCTGTGCCTGTGCCTGTGCCTGTGCCTGTGCCTGTGCCTGTGCCTGTGCCTGTGCCTGTGCCTGTGCCTGTGCCTGTGCCCGCCCGCCCGCCCGCCCGCCCGCCCGCCCGCCCGCCCGCCCGCCCGCCCGCCCGCCCGCCCGCCCGCCCGTAATTGTTCAAGGATGCGGATGAACATAAGATTAAGAAATTACTGGACGTGTGCGCCTTGGTCCTTTTTCATCAAGTTGGAAGATGCATAGATGAATCAGCAAATGTCTGAACAAAAACAAGGGATATTTGTTGAATGCTGTGCTATGTTGTGCTTGGTTTCTCCCACCAATACTGAGGGTTGGGTAATTGCAATAAATTACAATTACGGTTGTAATCTCATTGGCCAAACTAGTTGCCGTGTTACTTACCCACAGATCTCGGTCTTGTTGGTGGTTTTCGCGAGGGAATCTGTTAGTTTTGTACTGCATTCTGTTGTCTTTGGCTCCAGTTCTTTCTTTGCCAAACACTCGGCATGCTTGGTGTACTCTGCAACACGAATGAACAAGCTCTGCATTATATGGCGTATCAATCGATCCGATGACAAATGGAATTGTTTATTGACTATGATATCGATTAACCCTTTCGTATTGACGCGCCTTTGAGCTTGGTTTCTAAGAAATTGTGCGTAATAGAAGTTACCTAATTATTATTATTGAATGTATGACTACAGAGGTGCGAATAGGGCGTGTAAATCTCGCGCGCAAAAATGAGGCTGGACGCAGTTGAGGGCAGAAAGTCCTTATTCTCCATGTTAACATATAGGACTTTGTTTTTTGTTGTAATAATCGAACTGTTCCCAAATAGCGTATTTCAGTGATATTATCCGAAGGAGTATTACAAGCAGAAGCAGTGGAACACTTTGCCGCTAACAGTGATCACGGAAATCATGAATTGTAATCGATTATTATGGTGGTTGCCATGGCATCACCGGCTAGTACTTGTGTTTGGCGATCTTGACTAATAATGAAGAGTGCCATTTTTCGCGCAGTACAACCTGTTTGGGGCAAATGTATATATGTGTTATGATAATGTGCATTTAGACAACGTGTCAGATATAACTCCTTATCGAAACCACAATGTACAGCAATGTAAAATGCAAATCCCGTAAAAGACACATACGATGATACGGCCTAAAATGGTGTCTATTGTCTGCACTACGTAAATCGCTATATGTCTATGATAGTGTGGTAAACTCTATATTAAATCGGACATTTAAGATTCGAAAGGTATAACACAAGATATTTATGACCTGATTTTCCTAGTATTCATCAGTCGGAAATTACAACTTTCATCCATCGTTAGAAGTAGAACATTATTCTTGTGTCCAGTCCCCAAACAGATACAGTCCCGTGGGGTCTCGCCATGTATCGTGACCCACTTACAGGCCCTATAGTATAGTAGTTAGCAAATCCGCCAGGCATGTGAGCGGCCTGGGTTTCTACTTAAAGGGCAAAAAGGCCACGGTTTGGTGTAATGTACCTAAAAGAGTTTACGCAAAGCTAACCATTTGCATCTACAATAACATTTTTCGCATTATATAGTTTCCTCAGAAAGTGGTGTTAAAGTGGGCAAATCTAGCTAAATCACCGACACTATGAACAGGCCCATCTTGGTCCATGCAACCAATCTAAACCCAGCTTCTGTCTGCACTTTGGAAAAGTATTAGGTCATAAAGTCGTCTGCTGGTTCAGGTGTCATAACAGAGAGCCAAGACGTTCGCTAAAATTGCCTTACGTCGGTTTACAACAAAATCGCGACAGCAATGTGCCACACCGTTTCTCATACGCTTGTACCAACAGTACAGGGAAAGACAGTATCAGTAAGCTGTCTATTTGTTACCCTTTGAATCGACCAGAACTGAAACAGTGGTCCAGTCGATTTGTTGGGACAGTCACACTTACAGACACAGTGCCAGACGACCGGGTTGGATTGACCCAACCATGAAAACGACCTCCACCACCAGCCAAACTTCTTCTCACCTATCTTACATACATATACATTCTCTACGTTATAAAATAAAATCACTTGCATTCCTTTATCGAAGAAAATTCACATAATAAACGAGCAGATCTCGACGGCAATTTCGTCGGCCGCTCTGCGGTACATGTGTACTATAAAATCGCTATAAAAAGTTAGCTTTACCCGAGATGCCGTTAGACGGCACGTTTGTGCGCGCGGATATTTATAAACGTTATATACTGCATTCGCACGAGCGAAATACTTTAATTACTTATAAATAATACAATAATAATTAATTACTATCATCACTATGATTTGCAGGAAATAATAAGTTTTATTATAATACTATTTTATTTATATAGCGCCACATCCATAATTGGTTGTGACGCTTCACAATATGCTGCTATTAAAAATACAATAAGAAGAAAACTACCAACTGATATTTTTAAATAAATAATGAAAATACCTGTGTCTATATAATTAACTAAAGTGACCTATAAGTTTTAAAAAGAACCCATACAAATTCCATAACAACAAGTGATAAATTTATGTAAAGGTAATATATAATTAAAATAGTAAAATAATTACAACGTAACAATAATTTTCATTCAGCACATACACACACATACACACATTGTGCATACGAACATATTATTGAAGCTATTTTGTCTACGTATGAATGATATTTTCACCACCAGATATGTAATAATAATTATTATTGGACAAGACACTTTATTAATTATCGGGACACTAAATCACTGAAATTTAAACAAAATATGAATATATGGGAAATATATGGTGGTAGGAAACGAAGGTTTTGTTGCATTTAAATGTAATAATATTAATATGTTATTGTTTTAGTTATTATTGTTAAAACATCGCTTATGTAATATAAGCTTGCATGTTCGCAGTACACGCGGGATGTTTATAGAAATATTGATAAAATAAACAATGTGACATCATTGAACAACACGTAATTTCCATACCTCTTTTATTAAAATTATATATTTTTATATTAAATTGTTACTTTTTATCAACTCTATTAGGTCCATATCAACAAAGCGTTGCCTTTGTTTGCCGTTTAACATTGTCTGCAGACCATAGTGATGCTGCTAATTATTATTATATTATTTATAATTATATTTATAATTAATTAAACTAATTCGTGCGTGTGAATACAGTAAGGTTTATAAATACTCGCGCGCACAAACGCGCCATCTAGCGGTATTTTGTGTAAAGCTAACTAATAGTAGCGAGTTTACGGTAGTCGAAGTTGTCGAGTTGCTGTCCGTCGAGATTTGCGCCTTTCTTTTATGAATTTTCTTTGTTAGAGGAATACAAGTGTTTTTTGTAATGTAGTGGATGTATATGTATGTACGAAATGTGAGGAGAAGTTTGGCGGCTGTTGGCGGTCGTTTCCGTGGTCAGGTCAGAAAGTAACAGATAATAATACGCATGCACAGTTCACGCCTGCCAAGAACACTTAACTATGTCATTTTGTTTCTAAAATGGCGTAGTTTATAGACTTTCTGTGTTCTAAATTTGTTTTCCTGGTAACCCACTGACGTTAAAAATATGATTGTTGTTGGAAGTTGTTACTTTTTATTAACTCTGTTAACCCCATATGATCAAAACATTAACTTTTGTTTCCCTTTAATATTAATCAACTCGACACATTATTACAGATGGCCGTGTTTTGTTAAACAAAACATAATGTGTAAATTATATTAGTTGCCCAGGATGACCAATATCACAATTACACAAAACAATTAGCAACTTGTATAAAAATATGATAGATAAACCATTTGTCTGATGTTACACTACACCAGCAAACTATTTTACAGTAGCAGTAAAGAAGGAAATAACTAATGGAGGAGTGGTATCTTGCGAACCTCGCACAGGATGGCAGCGAACCGAGATTGACACATCTTACCATCAATACTACTTTCCTCACACAAGTAGCCGAATCCCCCATCAATACTGGCAAACGCAACTTTCAAGGCAGCGGCGCAGTTGTCCTTCATAGGTTTCATGCATGAAGAGTATTCAGTATACAACCTGTTGTTAGAAACACGTTCATTACGTAATGGATAGGTTTACTGGATGACAATGTAACAGTACAAATACCACAAAAGTGCATTAGGTAATGGATAGCTTTAACGGATGCATAACAACGTGGCAGTAAAAGTACCACAATAATGCATTACGTAATGGATAAGTTTAAAGGATAATACTGTGGCAGTACAAATACCACAGTAATTCGCTTCGAAATGGACACGTGTTAACGGATTCATAACAATGTAACAGTACAAATAACACAATAATTATAACAACATTGAAAGGCTATCTGGAAAGCAAAAGATTGAGTTTACACAGCACACGGTTTGAAAACAGCTTACTCGAAATGGAATTTGATAATAATTAACATAATATGCAAGAATAAAGTGACAAGACAATGTATTCCTGCCTTGGTGAACTCTTGTAAACTCTCTTCTATTTTCTATACTCTCTCTCTCTCTCTCTCTCTCACACACACACACACACACACACACACACACACACACACACACACACACACACACACACACACACACACAATTGAGTAAGGGATAAATATTAGTAGACATAACTAAGCCAAACAGACATGTGTAGATCATCTTATAACTTATTGACCTATTTGGGAGATAGGATATATATATATATATATATATATATATATATATATATATATATATAAAATATATATGGCACACAGATTATATATATATAATCTTTGCCATATATATTTTATATATTGTATATACAGCTATGTGTATATATATATATATATATACACACATATATATATATATATATATAATATAATATAATATAATATAATATAATATAATATAATATAATATAATATAATATAATATAATATAATATAATATAATATAATATAATATAATATAATATAATATAATATAATATAATATAATATAATATAATATAATATAATATAATATAATATACTATAATATACTATAATATACTATAATATACTATAATATAATATAATATAATATAATATAATATAATATAATATAATATAATATAATATAATATAATATAATATAATATAATATAATATAATATAATATAATATAATATAATATAATATAATATAATATAATATAATATAATAATATATATATATATATATATATATATAATATCCACTACTGTCTACATCCAGGTACTCAACTACCCATAGCATAGAGTCGAATGTCTAGAGGAACGTAAAGTGAATTAACTTGCCCAAGGTTCGACGTGACCTGCTCACTGCTTCGAATCTGGATTCCCTTGATTGAATCTCTGACGTTCTAACCACCGTGCCACTGTGTTCCAAGTGTGTCTAACATTGACGGGGACCGTCAAATATAACTTTCAGCAATGATATACCAGAAGAAGTATTTTGTCTCTATTTGACATAAAACTCACCGACACATTTTCTTCAACTGTTCCAAGCCTAATGAACCTACGCCTGAGGCATCCACTTTCATGTCTTGCAGTGGCTGTAAGGGCAGCATACATATTCGGCTGGTGATCGTGGGATAGTTAAACATCAAAGTATATTGTGGTTAACACCGCTCGTTTCGGCAATACTGCCAATCGCTTATGTTGTTTTGAAACTGGGTGTTTGTTTTTACCATTTGAACATGTTGCAGGCGGAATATTTAAAATTGTCAAATTTTTGTCGAGCTTAATAAAGTAATTGCACACAGGTTGAGAGGAAGTAAATCTCCAATATGCACATTGTAGTCATGAGAACGTAATATTAAATGAAAAAGTTAAACCTAGGAACTAGCATCTTCACTTCAAAACAGAACATTATTTTGTAATTGTTTCATACGGCTAGCGTATGGACTTATATATTCATGCACTCAATACGTTTTACTTTCTTACATTTCATACATGTCTTCCCACACACATCAATCCAGGACAAAATGTTCTTTCTTATCTTTAATAATGATCATATTCTTCTCGGGTTGTTTATTATACATTGTCTATTAAATTGACTACTAAAATGTTTTTTTTTGAGAATACACCATTCACATATATGTCTGACTTACCTTTATGCATGCTACGATTTTCTCAGCGGTGCAGGTGTCACCGTTGACTCCTGCAACATAATGTCACCAATGTCCCGCCAACTGTGCAACGTTGACAACATGCTGAACATTGCAATAGACCAGTTTACAGAATGAAACCCTAGAAGATTGAATCGTCGGCTAAATTATTGTGCCATCAGTACTGTCAGATTCATTTAATTTGTGAATATATGTATATATGTATATATATATATATATATATATATATATATATATATATATATATATATATATATATACATATATATATATATATATATATATATATATATATATATATATATATATATATGTATATATATATATATATATATATATATATATATATATATCAGCATTGTGGACTAGGCATAATGACATCACAATCACATTTAGGTGTACCTGAAATTATATTATGTTAAAAAGTTAAACTAAAGTTATTGTCTACTGATATATAAGATTTGATAATTTAATTATTCCTGAATTTGGGGGTGAAGTATAAGGAAAACAAGAGGACTCTTTCAATTATTCATTTTAAGATGCTTTCTAGTTACACGGGAGTTAATACATTATCCAGCATATATTGGTCGTGTAGAGTAAATTGTTGCAAAAACACAATACCTGAAACAGCAAACAGCAAAGTGACAGCAACGATGGCCACTCGTGAAACCTTCTCTGTCTGCATCATTCTGTACCGTTCAACAATCCAGCATAACGAAAGTGTGTATGAATTTAGTTCACGATTTTCACATAATAATTAATTAATTAATGTGTGAAAAACCTTTTTATTTTCACGATTTTCACATAATAATTAACCATTTAATGTGTGGTAAACGGCAGATATCATTGCCGTTATTTATGGACGAATAACAGTAATTGAGCCTAGTATGCAATCTCGACGAAACGGTCTATTCAAACAGTTTAGACTACTTTTAATTTCATACAAACTAATATAATATTAATTTATATGTGTGTAGTAGAGTTGGCCAGAGTATGAATATGTTGTTTATCACACATAGGTGACACTATCTGCTTAGCCAATAGATATCACATTCACATACTTGTAAACGTAATTAATGTTTAACGAACATTACCCACAACTGTTTTGCTTAGTGTAACCGCGTCCTTATAAGCCAGGGGTCGTTGCGTTGCGTTGCGTTGCGTTGCGTTGCGTTGCGTTGCGTTGCGTTGCGTTGCGTTGCGTTGCGTTGCGTTGCGTTGCGTTGCGTTGCGTTGCGTTGCGTTGCGTTGCGTTGCGTTGCGTTGCGTTGCGTTGCGTTGCGTTGCGTTGCGTTGCGTTGCGTTGCGTTGCGTTGCGTTGCGTTGCGTTGCGTTGCGTTGCGTTGCGTTGCGTTGCGTTGCGTTGCGTTGCGTTGCGTTGCGTTGCGTTGCGTTGCGTTGCGTTGCATATCCCAGGCTAATTGTCTCCGCAAACCGTGGAGGTGAGCGGAGTCGAACTATAAAATGATCGCAATTGACTTTACCAGTCGCTACTGCGTCAGCCGTGGGAACAGCACAAATGCCTGCCCCAATGCTTACATTTTGAAGAAGGATACACGACTGGTGAGACTCCCAATGTACTGAACGATTCACGTCCTAAACATCGCATACAACACGAGCAGCAAGTGGCTGATATCACCCAAAATTATATACCATAGGCGTAGCTAGGCATATATACATGTGGAAGCACCAAGTAATATATCAATATAAATTCTATCATGAGGGTCTGGTGTTCCTGAATGTTGTGTAGCATATGTTATGACCCAATCAGTTGAAATGTTGTGCATTTTAAGTCACACTATAACATAGGTAAATAGAACACGTAAGGAGTAAAAAAGGTATTCTTAGTACAGCATTGTGCGTGAAACATGTTGAAAAGGCAAAGGACTTGAACGGTTTATATACCATATTATACATAGCATATGTTTCAATGTGCTACATAATCGACTGATTCTGATTACTACTGTATCTGAACTCTATGTATAATTCCGTGTATGCATCCAATTATTTTAATGAACTAGGGTTGTAAACTAATTATGTTTATATTGTTTAGTTTTCTTTCTTATTCGTGTAAGCATTTAGGATGTGTACAATATTTACATATCTAATGATTTCTTATATTATGGTTATGACTACAACTATAATTGAGGGCTGCCTACCATTACGGAAATTCCGTAATCATTACGGAAATTGACATCAGATTACGGTAGTACGGAAACTGCTCCTGTATTACGGAGATAAGAACTGCTGAAACTTAAATTAATGTCCTGGCAAGTCGTGGTCGTTCCTAAGAAAATGAAAAAATGCACGGTGGCTGCTGTTGTGGTTGGGCAAGGGGCAAACCCAGACTAGGGACAGAAACAATAATATTATTCATCAACGTTTTAATTACTTGGGATTTAGTTACAGCCAGGAATGGGCTGCCACTGAGAAAGGCTTGGTTAATTACTGTAGGGTGGTGTGGATAGATAGGAAGGGGGTGGCACTGCCTGTTGTAGTAATAGTGGATGTGTTGACTGGTTATCTATCAGTATATTTCTATATATATTGGCAACTACTCATGAACATTTTTATGGTCAATTTAGCCACAAAACTCAAGAGGATCGCTCAATGACCTACTTCTAGTTCTACCAGATTTAACAAGATTGCCACCCAGAGAATCAACGCTAGATGGCAGATGGACAAGGAAACCTTATATAGAGTCCAATCTATCTATCTGTGTATTCCGCTATCTGAGATATATGTCGATTTTATTTTTAAACATATTAACACTACTAGCACCTACACAATCAGCTAATAATCTGTTCCATTCATTTAAATTTTTTGTATCAAAATGAGAATTTTTTCTTTCTTCCTTAACTGAGAAGTATAAATATTTCTGTCAATATTTTCATACCCATTCAATATTTTAAACACTTCTATCTAATTTCCTCTCAATCTCCTGGTTTCTTAAGTTGTTGAACCACATTCTTTCAGACGCATTTCATAAATGATATCCCTGGGTTTCGGTATTATTTTGCGATATAGCCTAACTATCGTTTTGTACAGTGGTATTATAAGTTCTTTTTCCTTATACACTATATTTCACATAATTAATCCAATAATTTGGTTACCCGATGCTGCAACTCCACACCGCTCTGATATCTTCATGTCAGCACTAACTGACCAGCAACACGAGATAACGTCACACATTTGTCCCTAGAACAAGGATAACATTGGTACTCTTTAATGTAAGGGTTTTAAATTTGGTTGTGTTGTTCATGCCAGCTTTAGCTTCTAATCATGCAGTTTTAACTCATGAACATAGATAAATTGTTTCTGGTGCATTGTCAGGATACCCAACAGGCAGTGCCAGCTGTTTGTTCCATGCACAAGCGTCTGGAAACTTAATACAGTGTTGTCGAAATGTTGACAAATGTTTCCAAGTCATTGATGACATTTACGTTGCCAAAAGCTATGAACATATTTGGGCATCCTCTGGCCACCGTTTGAACTGGGTATTTCGTGGTTTTCTTACTGATGTGGAAGCACGTGCGTACGAGTAGCTACGCCCCTGTATACCTCATAGACAACGTTTGACAGATCCCCGCGGGGAGATGAACTCAAATGTTCAGAATGTCTGTATACAACTTGTTAATTGGACTGACTTAATGAAGGACAAGACAGCAACAGAATGTTGGATAATTTTGAAAGATGAGATTGAGGGCATTATTGAAACATTTGTTCCTATACAAAATCAAGGGAAACGATCTAGGAAGAAACACCTGTCAAAAGAAGCTATACGAAAGGTTGCTTACAAACAAATAATGTGGAGAATATACAGAAACACTGGAAATATAGAAGACTATAACAATTACAAAAAGGCCCTAAATTTAGCTCCAGCTGAAATGAGAAAATCAAAACGGTCTTTTGAACAGAAATTAGCGAACGACATAAAAAATGATAGTAAGAGTTTCTACGCTTATGTAAGGAGTAAACAGAAGGTTCGAGATAAAGTAGGACCACTAAAAAACAGCGCAGGTAATGTAATATCTGATGGGTTTCAAATGGCAGAGGATCTGAATGAATATTTCAGCTCTGTATTCACTAAAGAAGATATAAGTTCACTGCCGTTACCTGCTAGGAAATTTCAGGGTGATGAATCACAAAATTTAGGGCAGTTGTTTGTCACTCCTGAAATGATATCCAAAAAAATTAAAATGATGAAAACAAATAAATCACCAGGAGTTGATGGAATAACACCTAAATTACTTAAGGAAATTGTAAACGAAATAAGTACACCACTTGCTAATTTTTTTAATATATCACTTAAAGAGGGAATTGTTCCAGCAGAATGGAAGGAGGCAAATGTAACACCGTTATTTAAAAAGGGGTCGAGGAGTAAGACAGAAAATTATAGACCAGTGAGCTTAACATCAGTATTATGCAAATTATTAGAAACATTTATTAGAGACCACATGGTAGACTTTCTTGTAAAAACAAATTAATAACTAAATCTCAACATGGGTTCCTAAAAGCTAGGTATTGTCTAACCAATCTCTTATGTTTTTTAGAAGATATTACTAAGTGGGTAGATGATGGTTCACCGGTGGATGTAGTATACTTAGATTTTCAGAAAGCATTCGATAAAGTGCCACATCAAAGACTGTTAATTAAATTAAAAGCCTACGGTATAGGGGAAAGTATGATAAATTGTATACAAGCATGGTTGACAGATAGAAGACAGAGAGTAATAGTAGAGGGAGAGATATCAAACTGGAAACCAGTTTTGAGTGGAGTTCCACAGGGGTCGGTGTTGGGACCAATACTGTTTTTGATATTTATAAATGATTTGGATGATGACTTATCAAGTAAAGTACTTAAATTTGCAGACGACACAAAAGTGTTCAGACCTGTAAAAACTGATACAGATAAAGAAACTTTACAAGATGATCTAACCAAGTTAGTAAAATGGTCTGAAAAATGGCAGATGTTATTTAATTTTGATAAATGTAAATGCATCTACATTGGACATGGTAATGTGAGTTAAGAATACTTTATGGGCAATACTATATTAGGCACAAGTGTAAAAGAAAAGGACTTGGGAGTTACAGTTAGTGCCGACATGACAGTTTCAGAGCAATGTGGACTTGCTGCTGCAAAAGGAAATCTAATTTTAGGATTAATTAGAAGAAACATCACATATATGGATAAGACTTTAATAATGCCATTGTACAAGGCAATAGTTAGGCCACACTTAGAATATTGCATTCATGCATGGAGGCCATATCAAAAGAAAGACATTGATAAACTTGAAAGAATTCAAAGGAGGGCAACTAAACTCATTCCAGAACTTAAACATTTATCCTACGAAAGACGCCTGTTAGAATGTAGATTGACAACATTAGAAACTAGAAGATTAAGAGGAGACCTAATAGAAGTTTTTAAGATATTGAATGGATATGAAGATATTAATAGCAACATTTTTTTCAAACTAAAAGAAGATAGTGTGATAAGGCAGCTTTAGTCAAGCCATACTCTAGATTAGATAAAAGAAAATTCTCCTTCTCCCAGAGAACAATAACTTATTGGAATAATTTAAGTCATGATTGTGTAAATGCCAGCAGTATAAACATGTTTAAAAATAAAATTGACAATTATCTGGCAAGGGCGGGCTATACCTAGGTTGAACACTTAAATATTTTAGAAATTATTTTAATACTGATTAAATTATTTATTCATATAATTATTTTAATTAATTTATTATTATGATAAATTGTGTTATTGTAGGATATTTTATGTATTTATTTATTTTACTTGTATATTTTTTTTAAAGACAACGTATACATTTTATTTTACATTTATTTTTATAGAGACAACGCATTTTAATTAGCAGCATTTTAGTGCATTTTATAATATTGTATATTTAATTTTGTTTAAAGTGAACACTCGATAAGCCATAGGCTTCCTTGTTCACATGCCGTCTGGAGCTTGGTTCTGGACGGCAACTTGTTAAACCTTGTTAATTGATGCATGTCACGAGAACCCGCGAATGCGTCGTAGCCCATGCAGCGATTGTCATCTATATAAACAGCAGCGACTGTAGTCTCTTTCAAGCTGTCCTGTACGACCGGGTCATCCATCATCCAGTGTCAGTGTGACATTGACATAGATAAAAAATAACACACCCGTAGAACAAAATCGCTCGGCCGCTATCAGTTGACACATGATACTTTGAAATTCAACACATTGTGCTTGTCACGGTCATGTTTTTGCACGGCAGAAAGTCACTGCAGTCCCTGTATATACATAGGACTGCACCAAGTTTTCTCAGGTCTCAGGTCAGGTCTCAGGTTATTTACTCCAAACAGCCCAATCTTGGGCTAACGCAGGAATCACTGAGGATGCTCACTGCCAGGGTGCTTGTCGTCCTCAGTGGTTCTTTTACGTCCCAACTTGAGACGGGACCGACATTAACGTGATTCTCCGATTCGCGAAGGATACACAGTCCTCAATGTTGAGAGCCAGATTTTTATATCACAACTGCCGGTACCGAGGATCGATCGATCAACTCGAAGCAGCCCCAACTGCAGCTGGGTGATTCACAGCGCGTTATATCAATGGCAGCAGTGTTTTACTGCTTGCATAAATTATACCACTGTCCTCATAATCATGGACATATGGGTGTTTAATTACATGTCAGTCTGTCAATGTTGAATGCTTATTACTAAATATTGACAAATTAAATTGTTATTATTATTAAATGATTTGTTACTTTGCATTTATTACCACTGTATATGTGATTGTACACAGTTCATAGTGACAGTATGTATATCTTCATCAATATGGACATTTTGGCGTTTTACTAAGACGTGTAGGTCTATCAAAGTGGCGTGCTTATTACAAAATATTGACTAATCAATTTAATTATTATTAAATTATTTATTAATTTATATTTGTAACTTTCTATTGATGTAGTTATGCACATTGCATAATAATCGTGTAATTATCTTCATAATCATGGACATTATGGCCTTAATTTTGTGTTGGCCTATATACGAATATTGACTAATTTATTAATATTACATAACTATTAAATGATATCTCTTACCACAATTAAAGGTTTTTTCTTTACAAATTGTATGTTTATATAAATATATATTCATGGACATTGTGGCATTTTACAAAAACCGTTTCTATCTGTCGAGGTTACCCGCTAATTATCACATATTAACTAATTTATTTATTTATTATTACCTGACTAGTTAATACATATTTATTCTCATAATAAATGTGGTTATGCACACTGCATAATGTGTATAAATATCTTCATATTTATGAACTCTGCTGGTCTTAATTAGAATGTGTTGGTTTGTTAACTTGGTGCACTACTTAGATAATATTAACAAATTAACTGAATTAATTAATATGAATAATATAATATTGCAAATTTATTACTCCATTCAATGCATTTCAATACACTGCAAACAGTGTCTTAATAGTTATGCCATTTAAAATTCACTTTTATTCAACTATTTATCACCAGAAAACACAAACATTTGCTAATTGCCAGTTTTTCTTTAGGTTCTCCACACTCCGCAACGTCGTCGATAGAGCGTTGACCTCTGCCGTCACAGCATTCTATCCCTTTTTCTGTCCCTGTTCGACAAGGGTGATTTGAATCAGTGCTATATTTGACCGTATGCCTGTATTAAGGCCATAATCTAGATAGAGAGGTTGTCCTTATAATGTCGCTGTTGTCTCACTGCTTCCACCATGAGGACTGTCAGAGGTGAAATTAATTCTGGGAAGATATGTTCTCAAAACGCAGCATTCCGCTTATCGGTTACTCGTGCCGGTATCCCCTAGATGGGCGGCATCTGGGTGGCTGTTGTGCAACGCACCCAGTGCGGTCGCCCAGCTAGGTGACACCTAGAGAGATAGGGGTGATTGTACCGTCTAACTTGGGTGCGTGTCATGCAACCGGCCACAGGTCACACCACGACAATGGGACAACACGGTGGTGAAATGCAGCTCTACTACCCCGAGGTATGCGTCAGATTTAACCCAGGTTGACGAATGCCGCACAGCGCTATCCACCCGACGATCTAGGCCATATGCATTGTTTGCCTTCAACACGACTCTGCCGTTGCGACCGTAAATTGTGTACGCCGAAGCGCTGTCGCGCCAAAGCAATCAACTCCGGCTCTTCACGTTTCTATGCAGACACACGTAGGCGACCGATAGGCGGCAACGATGAAGCCCCAAGGCAGTGGCCTACGTGCCGTCACGGAAGAACGGGCACATACAGCAATGGTGTCTGGCAGCAACTCTACAGGTAGCACGACAACTCCTTACGTCATTTAAAAACACTTATAACGACTCATTTATTCAAACGAGCCTTTTATTCATGAACATCGGCTTTCATCTAATGTTTTTGCTCGATTTGACTTTTGATGTTTTTATTATTTATGCATTTATTATTTACTTTTATATTCTTTTATCATCTTAAATTTATAATTTTTTAAGTGATCTTTTTAATATGACTTTATTTCTTAATGGTAATTTAATAAATTAATTGGACATTTGATGCAACGTTTTTGTAATGTTTAATTTATTTAGTGTTATTTTATTGGATTTACCGTGCTATATAAAGGCCTTTATTATTACTATTATTATTAAAACTAGGCAGCCTTTCTACATTACCTGTGACGATGGAACCCCAAGACGCACGCGACACTAAAGGGGCTATGTTAAGAAGGCATAGCCCGACAATACGGCAACACAACAGCCTACACAACCATCGTCCGACCACTGCTAGACTATTCATAACCCGTACCGTACCCCACACACACATCCAAGTTCTCAAAACAAATGATACGAAGACGAGCAGGTCATGTATGCCTCATGAATTATGCACCCAGAGACACTGGTTTTGTGTACTTCAGCAAAGCACCCGTCCCTCTGTAGCATGGCTAGATGCTACAAAGGCGGCGAAAGGCCACTGACTCCAGTGACTGACTCACGGTTTGAGCGTGACCGATAGGCGGCAACGATGAAGCCCCAAGGCAGTGGCCTACGTGCCGTGCCGCACGTGCGTCACGGACCAACGGGTACACACAGCAATGGTGTCTGGCAGCGACTCTACAGGTAGCACGACATCTCCTTACGTCATTTAAAAACACTTCATTCAAACGAGCCTTTTATTAATATATTTTATTGTACAGCGCTTTGAGCATATTTGGATATTGCGCTTTATAAATAATAAATATTATAATTATTATTATTATTAACATTGGCTTTCATCTTATGTTTTTGCTCGACTTGACTTTTGATGATTTTGTTATTTAAGTATTGATTATTTACTTTTGTATCCTTTTATTATCTTAAATTTATAGTTCTTTTAAGTGATTTTTTAACATGTCTTTCTTTCTTAATGGTAAATTAATAATTTAATTGAACTTTTGATGCCATTATAATGTTTAATTTATTTAGTGTTACTTTTATGTTATGTTATGTTATGTAACTTATGGATCAGTCACGTGTTCCTAGTAAGTGTCGAGGGTAAATTCAGGAATTAAACTACACAGATGAATGGCTCTAGATTGTGGAATGGATTGCCAGAAGGACTACGACTTATACAGTATGTGGACACATTTAAAGCTCCTCTTAATTTTATTTTGTAGTTGTCACCCCATACTTATTTATTACCCACACATGCACATGCAAACGCACACGCACGCACGCACGAACATACACACACACGCGAATATATTTATTTTATTCTACATTTATTAGTATTATTTACAGCAATGCCATCTTTAATATATTTTGCATATCTTCACATCTATCCCTTTTCAAAACATATTCCTTCGTAGTTGTTTATCATATCACGTGATTTATTATTTACATGACTTGTTTGGTTTGGTTTTCGTGTTGTGTGTTTGGAAATAAATTTATTGAACTTGAACTTGTTATCAAATGTATTTCCATAATTCTTTCTTTAACAAATATAATCCAGCGAAAAATGTACCGTTCAAACCATTTTTAAAAGCACTACACGCAACAGTCAGTAGTAACAACACGGCTTGTCCCATTTCAATTACTGCAAAGTCGTTTATAAAAGCACTTTTGTTTATTAATGTAGCATAGATATAGTTTCACTATAATCATTGACAACGAACATGTATACAATTGTATCGTTTCGGATCTATTGCAGGTGGAAAGCACTACCATTGTGAGTGAACTGCAGAAAAAATATAGATAATTTGACATACATCAAGACGGCGTCTATCGGCGTGGATGGGTGACCACTTACGGAGAAACACGGCACGTTGCGGGAATACAATATCTACAACAACAAGTGGTAATGCTGTTATTTAAATATTAATACTAAATAAATAATAAAAATTAATAATCTAGGTACAAACATCCGACACAGTCTAAGTACCTATATAAAATAAAAAAACACATAAAATGGTAAGTTGTTACAAAATTGTAAACTGTAGGCTACACTAAAATAGTGACTTTTCAATTTGCTCTCTAAAATGCCGACGACATCGTTGCAGCTGCGCACATTTTTGAGTAATGATTTCGGCACTGCATAGCATGGAGCAGGGGTCACCTTTTTTGGAAATTAGACTTGCATAAAAGCGCGCATAAGTTAACGGCGCACGCGACGCGTCTGGGTCGCAGCATTAATACTCCTCGGCACGGATGGTAATTTATAGGGCGTGGAAATGGGTCACGATACGTGGCGAGACTCCGCGCGACTGGAGCTGATTTGGGGACAGGCCACAAGAAAAATATTCGATGAATGACAGTTCTAACTTCCGTCTGATGAATACTAGGAAAATCAGGACATAACTATCTTGTGTTATACCTTTCTTATCTGAAATGTCCGATTTAATATTGAATTTCCCACACAATAATAGACATAGCGATTTATGTATTGCAGATAATAAACACTCCCCACAATTTTAGGTCGTACATGTCTTTTACGGGATTTGCATTTTACATTGCTGTACGTTGTGGTTTCGATAAGCACTTATATCTGACAAGTTGTCTAAATGCACATAATCATAACACATGTATACGTTTGCCCCAAACAGGTTGTACTGCGCGAAAATGGCACTTTTCATTATTAGTCAAGATCGCCAAACACAAGTCAAGTACAAGCCGGCGATGCCATGGCAACCACCATAACAATCGATTAAAATTACTGATTTCCTTGAGCATTGTCACCGGCAAAGTGTTCCACTGCTTCTGCTTGTAATAATCCTTCGGACAGTATAACTGAAATAGTTAGACTGGAACAGTTCGATTATTATAGACTAGGTATATTTCCTGAAAATTTGCATATTTAAAAAGCTGAAGGCAAATCGTGTTAATTTATGGCATACGTGCTATTTATGTGTATTGAGGGGTGCTGAGCTCGAATCTCCTGTATGCCCGGCTCAAAAATGGCTCATAAGCCTGAAAAATGGAAACATCCAAGATGGCCGCCACCGCCATGCTAAAATTTGTAAATGTTCATATCTTTTTTTTACTAAGCATGGTAGAAACATGAATGAAGTGTGATTTTGTATGTTTTCTAATATGAGGAATCCAATGCCATACTCAAAAGTCTAATACAATAAATACACACTACAACAAAATCGAAATTGTTGAGAAAAAAAGTGATTGTTGAGAATGAACAATTCTTCAAGCAGGTAACAACAACTACCTTGTACCATGCAGGAGCTTGTGCAATAGGTAGGTAACATACAGTGGTCTTCTCTGGGTTGCCTTTGCTAGCTGTTTGGTTATAAAGTGTCCAGGAAGGCATTGGTTTGTGTTGAAACCGGGTCAATACAAAAGTCATGTCAGTCGCCTGTGCTTTTAGTGTTGATGGACAATGGCAATGACAATATTTCAATGGCCTGTGGAAAATGATAAGCTGTGATCGCACCGACAATTGGACGCTCCTTGATTCATCTGTTTGGCGCGGGTATTATCTCAGTCATTACCTCAGGGATGCACAGTGTGGCTATCTTGAAAATGTTTATTCTTTTGAGGAGATCTCCTTCGGGTGGCCCGCGTTGCTAGGCAGCGACTTGTGTGGCATGAAAGGTTCCCTTTCCATCCAAGGTATACTCGTTGATGTCTACGTTGTCTGCAGAGAAATGGACAAAGTGACCCTTTACTAGATTGCGAGAGACCACTGCACCGTTACCGTCCACTGACTCCAGGTTTTTTTAGCGAGTGCAGGGTCAAATTTGATAACCTCCCGGTAACTCATGACGTGACCTGCCTGGTGAAACATGTGTTGCTTAGTGTAATGTGCTAGCCATCCCTATGTGCTTCCGAGTGAGAAACTTGTCTCCGTTAGCTGTGTACTGAGCAATACAGATAATTCTGAGCCGTCGTTTGTTGTCGTGTTTCTCATAGTCAAGTTCATCATTCTCCAGTAAACGTTGTAACAGGTTTAGGAACATGTACATAATATCAGGTATGCAATCGATAGCTATGTCTGTGCTGATGTCGAACCCAATTGGCTTGGGATATGACAACATGTCACCACGGTTCTGAAGTGCCACATGAACCATGGTCAGGAAGGTATCTTAATCACCATGCTTGAAGGTAGGGATGAGTCTTTTCACGTCACTGTCATCGTTGATCATCGCGGATACTGGACGCTGTCAGAACTGGGAAGGATCTAGCACTGTACGGGGTTCATCTCGAGCCTGACCGTATACTACGTGTTCCTACGGCTTAGAAATGAAGGTGAAATTTGCGCCTGAGCATCATCGGAAATTTTGCAGTATCTGTCCCAAACATCTACAAGATCCAAGATATCAGTTTGTTCCGCTGATTGCTTCAGCTCTTGACAAAGCCATGCAAGGCTATGTCCGAGGTCTGGGGTGACATTGTGGCAATATGTTTTGTTTGTCGCTCAAACTTGACCATGCAACTCAGGTGATATGCTTCATCTGCAGCTGTGAGATCGTTGACACGTGCTAATCGAACACTCAGAACTTGATCGTACTTTGATGTGTCTAGTATCCTGCTGCTGACTGGCAGTTCTTGGATGAAATTAAATGATTCTCTTTTGTCTTGGTGGCAAAATATGCATTGCTTCCGGTCTATGTGAGGCGTTTCACTCCGTAGACTGACCTTTTGATGATGAGCATGTTGCATGGATGTGGAGGAGCTTGGTTCATTCATCTCTTTCAATCCAGTTTTCCTCAAGCGTTCAACTTTCAATTTGCTCATGTAACTTGACCGACAGTCTTTATGCAACGAGAAAGTTTGAGGGACATCTACTTGACATATATTTCGGTGAATCAATTAGTTGCAACTCGAAAGTTATCATTAGGTAATTTCGTTCGTAGTTTTCTGATGTTATCAACTGACTGGAGGCGATCATGGGTGACATTCATCAGTTTCTGTTGATTGTCATTCTGGCAAATGATGCAAAATTGTATTTGTGACTCTAGCGACGCTGGTCTGTTTATAGTGGAGTCTGTGCCCTCAGCCATGGCGGCATCACCAGTGCATCAATTCAAACATGCAATATAAAAGTTGTTAATACTTCTGTTGATGAGTAACTACAATGACACAATAATAATAATAATAATAATAATAGTAACTTCTTTTGCGCCAATATCCTCGAAAATCAAGCTCAGTGGCGCGACAAAACCAGGGGATTAATCAATCTCATAATCGAAAGCAATGCGTGAGTCGTCAACGGATGGATGGAAAAGCTAGGAGGCTAAGGAGGATAGGCAGCATTAAAGAGATAGGTTTTTAGATGTCGGCGGAATGAAACTATATTACCTTGTGATTTAACACTGGCAGGAAGCGAATTCCACACCGTTGGTGCGGCAACCGAGAAAGCTCGGGTCCCGGCTTTCGTTTTCACCCGAGGGATGTGAAGAGGGTTACTACTGGTTGAGCGTAGCTGTCTGGAATTTCTTGTTGGAGTTAGCATTGAATTTAGATATGCTGGTTGTGTAGATGAGAGTGCTTGATAGGCTATTGTACACATTTTGAAAATGATGCGATAGTGCACAGGTAGCCAATGCAGTGATTTTAGAAGCGGCACTGAGCGAGAAAAACGTGGAGAACGCGTGACTACCCTTGCTAAACAATTTTGGACACGCTGAAGTTTGGCTATGTCCTTGTTTGCGGTATTGTAAAGGAGGGAATTGCAGTAGTCGAGTCTGCTGCTTACTAGAGTTGTGGCCATGGTTTTAGCAACGGAAAGTGATAAAAATCGGCGGATACGGCGAAGATCACGGATATGGTAAAAACAGCAACGGCATGTTTTCGAGATATGTTTTTTGAAATTGAAGTTTTCATCAAACGTTACTCCGAGATTTAAAACTGAGGTGGCTGGTGTGATACTCTGACTCAGAATATGTGTCGGGAAAAAGCCATTGAGTTTTGCCCGCTGCGTTGAGGTACCAATGATGAGAAATTCAGTCTTATCTGCATTTAGTTTTAATTTACTATTTTTCATCCAGAGGGAGACATCTTGGAGACAATCCCTGAGCTGGTTTAGGGAGCGACAAGTATCTGGTGTGGTCAGAGAAACATAGATTTGTGTGTCATCTGCATAAAGGTGATGATCCAGGTTATGACTCTGGATAACTGAGCTTAATGGTGTTGTGTACAGAGTGAAAAGCAACGGACCCAAAACAGAACCCTGGGGGACACCACAAGAGGTGGGCAGCATGTCTGAGAAGCAGTTACCTATTTTAATGGCTTGCCGTCTGTCAGTAAGGTATGAAGTAAACCAGCTCAAGGCTGTGCCAGATATCCCGTACCACGTTGATAAGCGTGTAATGAGAATGTCGTGGTCAATGGTGTCGAAAGCGGCGGATAGGTCAAGCAGGGTCAGTGCAGTAACTTTGCCATTATCAATGTTAAGGTTTATGTCATTGTGTACTTTTAAAAGAGCAGTTTCTGTTGAGTGAAATTGTTTGTACGCAGACTGTGATGCATTGGTTAAACCATTTATGTTGATGTGAGAAGTAAGTCGATTTGCAACAACCTTTTCGAGTATTTTGGAAATGAAGCTAAGGTTAGAAATAGGCCTGTAGCTGTAGATATAGATGTATACATGAAGAGACCAAAACAGCATTGTGCATGCTAAATATAGCTGGAAATAATGTTGAAAGGTAAGCAAAAATAATTATTTTGTTAATTTGTATTGGTATCAGTGATGCATCAGTTCGAGCCTGCAATGTGACGGTTGGTGCTGGGTACTTAAAAGGAGACAACAAAATATTAACAAATTTGGTACAGCACTGCACATACAGGATATATCTGCAAATAATGTTGAAAGGGATAAATGAGTTATTTATTTGCACACAATATCAACATGCCTGACACATATTTTATTTGTTATTTTATTTGCTTTGTTTAAATGACAATTTGGGAAATTCAAGAGTTTTAAGCAGTTGTTTTGTATTTTATCACAAATCTGAGTTTGCCATTGGATTCCTCATATTAGAAAGCATACAAAAGCACACTTCATTCACATTTCTACCTTGCTTAGTAAAAAAGATATGAACATTTACTAATTTTAGCACAGTTGACAAAAAGACATTTAGTAGGGTGTACATTACACTTCACATTCGGTAGGTTGAATAGAGAAGCATGCGCCGCCCGCATTGACAGTTGTCGAGTTGTTAGACTGATGCCAGATTTCAGTGGGGGGAGATAAACTCAAATGTTCAGAATACAACTTGTTGGGAATCAACGAATGAGCCATTATTTGAGTTAAACAAATTCACAGGTCAAAATTCTACAATGTCAGCATAAATCAATAATCGAAAGTCGACAATCTAGCATTTCTAAAAAATTAATAGTAATACTAAATAAATAATAAAACCAAAAATGTATAATCTAATTACAAACATCCGACACAGTCTAAGTAATAATCAAAAAAGGATAAAACTAAAAAAATTATAAAATGGTCAACTGTAAAAAAATATAAACTATAGGCTACACTGAAATAACGATGTCAGTGTACACTTGCAAGTCTGGTCACACCGTGACAATGGGACAACACGGTGGTGAAATGTTGCCCTACAACCCCCAGGTTTGCTTCAAATTTAACCCAGGTTGACGAGTGCCGCACAGCGCCATCCACCCGAAGATCTAAGCCATGTGCATTGTTTGCCTTCAACACGGCTCTGCCGGTGCGAGCATTAATTGTGTTCGCCGAAGCGCCGTCGCGCCAAAACAATCAACTTCGGCTCTTCGTGTTTCTATGCAGATACGCGTGGCCGATTTAAGCGTGACTCATAGGCGGCAACGATGAAGCCCCAATGCAGTGGTCTTACGTGCCGTGCATGTCACGGAACAACGGGCGCAGCGACTCAGTAGGTAGCAATGGTGTATGACTGCTACTCTACAGGTAGCACAACTCCTTGCGCCAGTCTAAAACACTTCTGAAGACTAATGTATTCAAACGAGCCTTTTTTATTCATGAACATTGAATTTCATGTAATGTTTTTGCTCGACTTGATTTTGATGTTTTTATTATTTATGTATTTATTATTTACTTTTGTTTTCTTTTATCATCTAAAATGTATAGGTTTTAAGTGATTTTTTTTAATATGACTATTTCTTAATGGTAATTGGTTAAGTGTGTCAGAAGACGCGTACGCGTTCAGCAAAGCACCCGTCCCTCTGTGGCATGGCTAGGTGCCACAAACAAAGGCGGCGAAAGGCCACTGACTCACGACCTACCCGAACATAATTTATTTATTTGTAGACGGAATGTTCCCGCAACCAAGCTAGAAAGGCGTGATACGTTTTGTGCTATTGCTCTGTGCGTTAGTTATTTCCATCATACATTGTCGTCTCAGGCATATCTGTATTACGAAAATGCAGCGTCTCGGCGCACACGGACAAAACGGCATGACACAGGCAGTTGCAAATAAACTATAGTTATAACGGCGAAATCGAGGTTTTATTGTGTTTATTTAATGTTACGTTTTTATGACCACAACATGCGTGTTGAATGTTTACTGCCTGTTAATTTGTGTTTTGTTACTTTAGTAAGAAACTGCGAAATCTTCCAAGTAGATTTTCTAAAGAATTTTATTTTCGAATGCTACAGTAAATTTTACTCCAGGAGTCATCAAAAAACAAAAAGAGACCCTGAAGACTCATGGACTACATGTGTACTAGGTAAGCACGTTCGCCAAACGTAAAGCATTACCCGAGTATGCCAACTCCTAGTTTTTTTTAATTTAACATTTATGCTGTTATGATTACAACACGAACGTTGAAAGTTTACTACCTGCCAATTTGTGTTTTGTTACTTTATTAAACCAGGAACAACGTTCGCATGTTGAAAGATTCTGCCACCAACAAGTTCAAATGGTAAACAAAACATCCAGTTTCAAAATAATATTGACTGGCAATAATGCCGAGGTAAGCAGCGATAATAGCAATACCCTAAAATTACTGCTCTGACAATTGCGGGCAGAGGACCTAGCGCCCTTCCTTTATATTGACTAAATTTGGGCGTGTTTGGTACATTTCACTACTGGACAAAAGCATGAAATTTGGCACATATGACATTTATATCATACTGTTTCAGAATGTTGATGGAACAACCTGATATTTTGATGTTTCTACCACTTTTTTTGCAATATTAAAAATGGCAACAATTCCAAAAAAGCTTGCTTTTCGAACAGGAGCTTAATTTTTTACATAAAACAACAATCTCTTTGCTTGACAAATATATCTTTTCTGGTATTCTACTTTCAAATATTTTATATGTGAACTTATCCCACATTCACATCCGCCCTTCATTTACCTTGACCATGAGCGTGTCTACCATACATTTTCACTGCTGGACAAAAGCATGAAATTTGGCATAGATGACATTTATATCATACTATTTCAGAATGTTGATGGAACAACCTGAAATGATGATGCTTCTACCATTTTTGCAATATTAAAAATGGCCGCCATTCAAAATAAATAAAACTTGCTTTTTGATATTTACATAAAACAACAACCTTGGGCTTGACAAACTTTTCGGGTATTCTACTTTCAAATATTTTATATGTGAACTTATCCCACATTCACATCCGCCAATTTTGAAGATGGCGGCCGCCAAAATTATTAATGTTTCTATATCTTCTGAAATGTGACACCTAGAGTCGTGATTTAGGAGTCAATGCATAGTTACCTGAATAGCGATTTCAAATTTGTCAAATATTTTACATTTGACCTTCGTGAACTTTCGAAACCATAATTTGTTTTATAAAATGGCGGCTGTCAAATCGAATTGCTTACATGTTTTTAATAAGAGATATTTGGAAGGATTGGCAGACGGACACCTTTGTCAAAATTTGTGTATTTTGGAGTAGCTATTTCAAATATTTTATTTATGATCTTGACCGACATTCACATTCGCTATTTTTCAAGATGGTGGCCGTCAAAATTAATGTCATTATCTTATGAACTTTACCTCCCAGAACCGATATATTTACATTAAGATATAAATATGTGGACAGGAATTTCAATTTAATGAAATATTTTGCATTTGACCTTCACTGACCTTCATATCGGCCATTATAAATACACTTTGCGTTTACTGACGTTTGCAGTGACCAATGACGAAGCTTGAATTACAAAAGCTGCAGAATTAATAATATTAATAAATATAACTTCTTATGCGTCAATATCCTCGAAGATCACGCTCAGTGGCTCGAATTGATCACCTAGAATGTGTTGGAACCTGGTGATGTCTTAAACTGGGCTGGTTTCAACTCTTCTTTGCAATCCGATGACAATGGGAAGCCAACAGCCAATGTTGGCATCTTACCTCTATTTCCAGACAATAGCCAAGCATTCCCTTCTTCTCGGAAAGTCGCTGAGTAATTATCTCAATGACAGCCAAACATACATGCAATGCATGGGTCATCCGATCCGATCTAAGCCATCCGAAAACAGATTCAATGGAAGTGGAACGAAGAAACAACCAAACTCTGTAAAGGTCCTTCAGGAGTTGCCAACTTCTTTGATATGCCAGATATAATGGAGGAGTATGTGATGTCACTAAATGTCCGCTCAGTTATTAGTATTCTACGACCGAAAAAACGTTTCTTACTACAAACTGATCCAAATTTGGTCTTGGTCCATACTCGAGAGGCTCTCCTCTCAAGTTGGACATCTAGACATCTACCACCATCTACCACCTTGATGACAATCTGAAAGCCCAGATTCAAGCAAAACAAGGTACATTTTTTTAAACCTGTGCCTCGTGGCCTACCCAGATGTTACTAAAACATTACTTGCTCTTTCCGACGAACCTAGACTCCTGACAGTCGACTCCGTCCATATGGCACGCTCAAAGGTGGATGATACTAGGCGTCAACTCTTCACACATAGTCATCGGACGCTCGACCACATCCCCCCACACAGTTAGCCCTGCTTCAACATGAACGACGAGCTCTGTACCAGGCAGGTTATAAATGGATACATACAAGGCAATGACATCACGATGTTCCACCATGGAGTTGGGTGCAATACGTGAGCATGAAAGTCTGGGCGCCATTCTGGACAATGCTAGACGACGCTAGCAAAGCGTGTGCCTTCCTTCTCCGCTGTGGATATGAAAAACCTTGCAGAGGAAACTGTAAATTTGTCATACCAGGTGTCAAATGCACTATGCTTTGTCACTGTAAAGGTTGATGCATCAACAACGATGGACTGTAAATAATAGGACACATAATGTACATGCAGACAGTCTTGCTGGCGAGAAGGCTTTTGATACGATCGTCCAAGTACGGACATGTGCAACTGGCGATACCTATACCCAATGTCATGGTCTGAAGGGTATTCCTTTCACTCATACGAAATAAATGTCTTCATGTTTCCTACTACAGTATATTTATATAAAGCCACATACATGTAGCTTTGATAAACAGCAAAGTTATTAAACCATACTGACCCTGATACCAAACATGGGACCTTGACCCCAATATAGATGGGAAATCTCATCGATGGGCTAAAGCTAAATGAATACCCCATGCCCGACATCAATATAATGATGCTGAGATAAAAAATTATATGAAAATATATCAAGAAAGTGTGATTTAATGGAAATGTGTCCTTCACGTTGTGCTACATGGTGCGAAAATAAAGTAACACCATTCACATAAGCACACTCAAGAACCATGGAAACGACCAAATCGGTAGACCATCCAAATCGAGGTACAGGTTCCAGAGGGATATTAATATATATATTGTTAATTCAGTAAAATGGCCGATATGGAGGTCAGTGAAGTTCAAATGCAAAATGCTTAATTAAGTTGAAAACCCTGTTCAAATACATATATTATGATATAAACATATCGGTTCTAGGTAGTAAAGTTCACAAGATATAACGACATTAGTTTAGTCTTGAAAAATAGCGAATGTGAATGTCGGTCAAGGTCAAAAGTAATATATTTGAAATAGCTACCCCAAATTATGTATATTTTGACAAAAAGTTTCCGTCTGCCAATCCTTCCAACTATCTCTATAAAAATATAAGTATATCGATTTGACAGTCGACATTTTATAAAATGGTGGCTACAAAGGTTCACGAAGGTAAAATAAAAGACGTTTGATAAATTTTAAATCGATATCTATTTATCTATGCATTGACGCCAAAACCACGACCTAGGTGACATATTTCATAAGATATAGGAACATTAATGTTGACGGCCGCCATCTTTTAAATGGCGGATGTGAATGTTGGATAAGTTTAAATATAAAATATTTGAAAGTAGAATACCCGGAAATATACATTAGCCCAATATTATTGTTTTATGTAAAGCAGTTCCTGAAATATCAAAAAGCAATTTAGAATTGTTTTAGGCCGGCCATTTTTAATATTGCAAAAAATGGGGGAAGAATCAAGATATCACGTTGCTTCCATAACAATTCTGAAAAAAAGTATGGTATAAATGCCATCTGTGCCAAATTTCATGCTTTTGTCATGATGTGAAAATATATTACATTAAATAAGGGCACTCACTATCAGGTTTGAATGTATGTTTGCAGACCGCGAAGGGTAGTTTCAATTTCGATTTCTGTAAACGTGTGGACGGCCAACGCCGTGAGACTGACTCGGCTGGTTCGTACAACGGTATAAACGAACTGACCTTCGCAGGGATGGTGAACTTGCACATCCCGCTTAGGCAATTCGGGTCATTCTTAGAACTACCGTTGAATACCATATATAACATAACATTACAACTAACTATCTAACGGATTATTGAATACGGTGGCTGTTCGTTGCAAGGGAATGAATTCGGCCACTCAGCCGCATATTGTTGTAGCCCGATGAACGAGGCGATCTTACTGTATAAATTATCGACGAGTGACCCCATCACATATCCCATGCACACAGTTCCAACCAAACTTACTACACGACTAAATAGCATGCCCATCCCACCTCTGATCTCACTGACACAGAGCACGTTAGCAAACATACCTTGTGAAGTGAAATAGTAACGCCGTCAACACGTCAGTTATCAGCATCCGCTCTTAGCGTCTCTCCGTGTATTATGCTGCGTCGACTACTAGTCGTAGTACGTTATAGTCTCGCTTAACCGACTGTCGGTCGGCTGCGGAACTACGCAGAGAAGACAGTCTGGCCATATTTGCCGGCTTTTGTTTGGTATCCGCGTGATCTATACAATGCTGCCACCTCACGGACACTGCCGTAATATTTTTTTATAAACAACTGCAAATTTGTATTTCTATTTATTATGTGTTAATATAAGTTTAATTCTGAATAGTTTTTATAATACAGCATAAGGCTGTGCATGTTCTTAGTTGAGATATATCAGTAGGTAGTGTAGCAAAGATTTAACTTTTTTGTACATAAATGTCAAATGAAGGTCAATCGGCGCTTAAGGGGCCCACTTCACCCGCCTTTCTCCTGCATATTTCTGGACCCCTTTGGTAGTTGTAATGGGTTGACTATGATACGCTACAATACACATATTGGCTAAAACTGGGTTATGCGTAACCCAGTTTTCTTTTGCACGGGACGCGCTGTTGTTGTTCGTAAGTCGTAACGAGTACGTCATAGTGACCCCATTACATCTAACCCAGTTTGTGTTGCTATTAACCAATAAGGAGCGAGTACCTTATTGCTTCGGTCATCTAGTTTCGATTTACCTTTTGTCCCTAAATCAATACCAATATTGGGACTAGGACTTTTATAGTTGTACCTCTTTGGAATGTGGTTCTTCTAGTATTAGATCACGTAAGAAAACTAAATACCGCCGTCATTTTTAAGCGTACCTTTACCCCGTTGCCTGTACTCGGTAACTCCCTGATCAATCTGTCGACAACTGAAATTGCTTATTGCCTAAACGATCGACTAACCCTTCTTTTTGTGTTTCAGCTTGGTTTCCTACTATATATGCCTAATAGAAGTTATCTTATTATTTTTATTTTAGTTATTACTCGAAAAAAGAAATGCACACTCAATCAGATTCGATGTCGGTGACACTGAGGTGATGGTAATGAGGTTCGTAGAGTTACTGAAAGACGAGGGGGTACTTAAAACTTTGAGGTCTGCTTTGTACCCGCAGGCGCTATCGGACAAGCTTGATAAACTGACCGATACAATAGCTGGCCTGACGTCGCAGCTCGAAAACAAAGAAATGAACATCACTGCCCTGGAAGAGAGGGTGGAACGACTAGAGGGTGAGTGCGACAGACTGGAGCAGTATTCCCGTAGGGGAAATTTGCGATTTAGCGGCATCCCTGAGACTGGGGAGGGAGAGGACACTACGGCAAAGGTGGTCGACATTATCAATACTAAAATGGCTTGATAAACTGACCGATACAATAGCTGGCCTGACGTCGCAGCTCGAAAACAAAGAAATGAACATCACTGCCCTGGAAGAGAGGGTGGAACGACTAGAGGGTGAGTGCGACAGACTGGAGCAGTATTCCCGTAGGGGAAATTTGCGATTTAGCGGCATCCCTGAGACTGGGGAGGGAGAGGACACTACGGCAAAGGTGGTCGACATTATCAATACTAAAATGGCCTTTACCCCCCCCCCAGCCCCCAGTGTCTCAGGAGAACATTCTTGTCAGCCACATACTGGGCAAGAGGAGTGACGCAATAACGACAGCAGCGAACAAATTTACATCAACGAGGATTTGACACAGTGCCGTGCTGCACTTGCCGCCGCGACAAGGCAGATGAAGAAAACCCACAAGATCAACGACTGCTGGACGTACAATGGCAAAATTGTGATAAAGACCTTGACCAGCATAATCAAGGTCATCAACACGGAGGCGGAGATTGATAATCTTCGCTAAACGCTGAAACCCGACCTTTGTGACTTTTGGTCGGGATCATCCACATTGTTCGCTTCTTTATCAGTAAAATGCATTTATTTTTAAGCAGTGGCGTGTTAAAAAAAACATCTAAAAGGGCAATACCTCTCCCACGAAAAAAGGTCATCTTGCATTTTATAATGCAAACGGATATCACATGATGTTCTTGACTTCATGTGACGTTGGCTTTTTTATGTTTATTTTGTTTTGTCTTGAGACTACAATCCGTGTGATGTATGTCTCCACCTACTCATTGTGTTTAATATATTTTTATGTTATGAAAGTACGCAACACTGGAAGAATTAATCTGTTTATGCATTTGTATTTCATGTTTTACTATTTGAATTGTTTCACAACTAGCAGATATTTATTGAACAGTTTGAAAAATGTTACAAGCAAATATATAAAATACGCACTGAACAAATGTTAGATTCTGATTACCAATGTCTACGACATTACGGAGGTATTAATAAAAATTGCCTAAATAAAGTTTTACATCATAGCGATGATGAAAACTTTGATAACGATAGTTTGCCAATAATTAAAACTTCATCGTACTACGACACCAACAACTTTAAATCATTGATAAATACAAAAACAAATAATGTTGGCGTATTGAGCACAAACATTCAATCTATTAATGCTAAATTAAACGAAATAGAAGTTTTCACACAAGAACTGCGGCTACTTAATTATGCTTTCAGTGTTATATGTATTCAGGAAAGCTGGCTAACTGAACAAGACGACTTATGTAACATTCAATTAGAAGACTATACTTGCATCTCGTTGGCCAAGACTAGTAGTACAAAAGGATGCTTAATTGTGTATATTCAATCACAGTATAAATATAAGGTCCTGTAAGTAATAAAAAATGAAAATTGGGAGGGTCAGTTTATTGAAGTCACAGGGGGCGGCCTTATAAAACCTGTGATAATTGGTAACATATACAGACCTCCACGACACCTTAACAGGATTTAGTTTCTTTCCCAAAATAACATTCCCAAAAAGATTTTCTTCCCTGAATGGCACTCTGATTGACAACTTGTTTTGCAAAATTAGTGAATTAATGCTAGAATCAACAGCAGGTATCCTTATCAAACAATTCTCAGATCACCACCCATATTTCATATTTATTGACAATGCTCCAGTCAAAAAATGTCGTCCCAAATTAATCAAAATACATATACAGAATGAAATAGCTATGTGGAACTTTGCCTCTGAAATAACCAATTCAAATATAATGGAGAAATTAGACAAAAACAGTTTGTCTGATCCTAATAAAAATTATAAAATAATTACTGAGGTACTGGGAAAGGCAAACCGTAAACACATGCCATACAAATTAGTCAAGTTTAAGAAACATAAACATTCTCAATGAATAACAAATGGTATACTTAAATCTATAAAATACAGAGACAACCTGCATAATCAGATTAAACGTTTAAATCCAACATCTATCGAACATGTTTTTAAAACGTCAACTTTAAAAACATATAATGGTATCCTTAAAAGAAGTATCAGAGCAGCCAAACTATCATATTATGAACAACTATTTAACTCATATAAAAATGACGCAAGGAAAACATGGAAAACCATTAACGAAATATTACATAGGTCAATTTAAAAAAGTTCATTACCTGAATATGTCAAGAACGGAGATAATAAAATAACTGATAATGTAGAAATTGCAAATTACTTTAATTCATTTTTTACAAACATAGGTAAGGATCTTGCAAACAAAATAAAAGACGATAGTAATAAAAATTATAGTAACTACTTAACAGGAAATTCTGAAAATCGATTCCAATTCCAAGAAATTAACGAAGAGTCCATACTCAAAATAATTTACAATTTTCCTGCTAAATCCAGTAGTGGCTGCGACGGTATTACATTAAAACAATTGAAATATTTAAAATATGTTCATATAAACCCTCTAACTATACTTATAAATCAAATATTAAACACTGGGATATTTCCAGATAAGATGAAAATTGCGAAAGTAATTCCTATCTTTAAAAATGAAGATCAAACATCGTTCTGTAATTATAGACCGATATCTCTGCTACCAGTAATTTCAAAGGTCATTGAAAAAGTTATATAAAATCAGATGTATTCGTTTTTTACTAAACACCAACTTTTTAATGATAACCAGTATGGCTTTAGATCCGGTCACTCAACAGAACACGCCATTCTGGAAGTTATCAACCGAACAATAGCCGCCCTGGATTCCAACGAAACACCTATTAATATATTTTTAGACTTATCAAAAGCATTTGATACCATAGACCATTCAATATTATTAGGTAAACTACAATGTTATGGGATGGAGGCTGATGCTCTAAAGTTAATGGAAAGTTATTTGAAAAATAGAAACCAATATGTAATTTACAACGACTCTATCTCTGAAACTCTGCCCATTACCACTGGTGTGCCACAGGGTTCTATTTTAGGTCCACTTTTGTTCTTAATATATATAAATGATTTACCAAACTCATGTGAAACATTCAAATATATAATGTATGCAGACGATACAACTTTGTTTACAACAATTCAGTTGTCTAACACATGTCCCACTAAAGACATCGAATATAATTTAAATTCAGATTTAAATAAGATAAACAAATGGCTGAAAATCAATAAATTGTCGTTAAACGTAAAGAAATCCAAGTATATAATACATAAATTGGGAAATAAACAAGTGAATAATCTCCTTCTCAAAATAGACGAAACCGTAATAGAAAGAGTTCAACATTTTAATCTTCTTGGGGTAACCTTGCAAGAAAACCTAAGCTGGGATGTTCATATAAAATATATTTCAATTAAATGTTCCAAATTGATAGGCATATTAAACAAATTAAAACGATTCTTGCCACTAAATATAAAAGTTACTTTATATAATGCACTAATGTTACCATACATCAATTATGGCCTAATGGTATGGGGTTTTAGCTGTAACAGAATAATCAAACTACAGAAAAAAGCAATTAGAATAATATGTTTAACAAATTATAATGCACATACTGAGCCGTTGTTTAAGAAACTCAAGATTCTTAATGTTACAGATATGCTGAAATTGCATGAATTGAAACTGTACTGTAAGTATGTGCTAACGACATTACCAGTATATTTGCAAAACTTACCATTTATATTAAATAAAGCAGTTCACACATTTAACACACGGATACTTGACCATATTCATACAAATAGGGCTAAGCATGACTTTGCCAAGCGATGCATTAGGCACGATATCCCTTTACTAATAAACAATACTATATTTAACATTAAAAACAAAATTACAACGCACAGTTTACGAGGGTTTATTAGTTACGCAAAAGAGAATTTTCTACAAAATTACAAAACACTGTGCTTTTTACCAAACTGTTATATATGTGGGCATTCATAACAAGCAACGTACTAATTTACAGTGATTCTTCCCTTTGTTATACCTCCGTAAATGTACATATACTAAATGTACATATACTAAGTAGTGTTATTATAATCATTGGCTAATTGCCAAGTGAATTTAACAAATTTGTGTTGTTTTGTTAGTTGAGATTTGTGACTTATGTTACCAGAAATGACATTCTTGTGTTTGCTGTAGTATGCATATGTATTTATTTGGAAGTGTTTAAAATAGTCAACTATATTTAATTGTTATGTAATTAATGGGGTGGCTGCCACGAGAGCGACCAAAATGGTCTTAGTGACAGTCTCCTCGACCCCTGGTTATTTTACCTACATTAATAATTCATAATCACATTTTATAATTACATTTCTATTATTTCTTATGCAATTACTTGGCAGTTTACTGCACAGCGGTACTAATGTAATATTATTTTATAACTTGAGTTGTAGGTCATTTGTATGAACATTGCTTTATGTATATTTTATTGGGTCAATAAACACTTCAGATTCCGATTCCGATTGTTCTGGTCTGCCCGATTGTACCACTTCTTATCTTTGCATATTTGAATCCATGTTTATTCACTTTATAAGCCCTTGACTCCTCAAGCAATCCGAAGCATTGCAAACTCATAGAAGAGGTTTATGTTGTCAGTTATATTTAGCCGACTCCATCTGGATTAAATTATTCTATTTTCAGCAGAGAAGTCAGGAGCCACGGCCCGTTGCGTGAAGTCTCCAGTCACCTTCTTTTTCTGTTTGAACATTCAGACGAAGGATCTCTAAGACTGGAGCTGGAATGTTGGTGACTAGACATAGCCCTCTCCTTGCATTCTGCCCTGTATCAGCTGCATCTACAAACGTCGGAGTTCTACTCAATCGGTTGTAGTTATCGATGTCACAAAAATGTGAAACGTTTCCGTTCCAGTATTGAATTATTTTTGCGATTTCAAAATATTGAAAACAATACTCAACTGATATATTCCGATGGAAATGTATATATCCAGAGAGGACTGTGTTACAATAACGTACTAGTCACATCTCGCACCCTGCTGCTAGTGGCGTAGCCAGGATTTTGCATTAGAGGTGGCGAACTATATATATATATATATATATATATATATATATATATATATATATATATATATATATATATATATATATATATATATATATATATATATATATATATATATATATATATATATATATATATATATATATATATATATATATATATATATATATATATATTATATTATATAATAAAATATATATATATTCTTACATCACATATATGTCATGTACAGCGTACGGTGCAGTATTACCTGTAGTATATGTGCTATTAGAAATTCAATTTTCAATAGAAATTGATCTGTAATCAGACGTTATTCCAACAGACAAATTGTGAACATTTCCTCGCCATTTGTATGATGCATTCTTTGCTGTCATGTAGTGGGTATTCGATAGATACCACCTTAGATTTCCCGATAGCATAGGCGGACATTGTAACGTTTTTTGATTTCCCGCTAGGTTTTTAAAGCTATGGCAGGGGAGACCGGGGCAAGTTGTAACAAAAACAACATATTTCAGGATTGCGGGAGGGTTTCGTAACCGATCAAAACTTTTTTAATGCCAAAAGTCCTCACATATCTCCCGCAGTTAATTGGAGATAATGTCTGGGATATTTCACATTTACGGTATGATGTATTATATGAGGTGTCCTAAAGTGTTACAACTTACCCCGATACGGGGCAAGTTGTAACAAAAATAACACATTTCAGGATTGCTGGTGAGTTTCTTAACCGATCGAAACTTGTGTCATGCCAAAGGGTTCCCACATATCTCCCGCATATAATTGGTACACGATTAAATACCTGGCTTATTACATATTTGTGGCATAATAAGTTATATGAGGTATCCTAAAGTGTTACAACTTACCCCGGCACGATAGTACCTCTTTTCATTTAAAATGGCGTAACTTTATGGCGTGTTGATGGATTCACGTGATATTAGACATGACATGCTGAAACATGTTGATATACATGCTGTCGTCTTGCAGAATAATTTGGATTAGCAGTTTTGTCTGCAAGCCCTCTGTTACAACTTACCCGTGTTACAACTAGCCCCGGTCTCCCCTATTGACAATTTCGGACATTAATTTACCACCATTCGTATATGTCACGTGGAACATTTGTGAAATTCTCATCTCTCTTTCTCTTTCAATGCAATCTCTAACTTGATACCCCTTAATATCTGTTCTAACCAGCCGGCAATTGCACATGTTGATATTTCTAGGCCGATTATACGCACCTGGTCACTCACAAATGCCATTATTTTGCAGCTCTGATACCATGCTGCACCGACATATCATATTTACCCAACCAGTCCTATATTCAATGCTTCCAGAAATGTACACAAACTGCATAATGCAGTTCTTTTGAACAGGACTACTATGGCGGAGTAATCCAACTGGTTGTAATAGCGGGTGAACACCATAATCTGATATAACTTTTCTGACCACTGGTTCCACCTGGCGGACTAAATAAAAACAGAATTCATCGAGTGATCTATTTATATATATATATATATATATATATATATATATATATATATATATATATATATATATATATATATATATATATATATATATATATATATATATATATATATATATGCAAACATGAGCTATTTGTCTGTATCCGGACGAATAGTTCCCCAGGCTTTTCGTTAATCGACTGCATCCGGTCAAACACCCACGGCCTATCTAACAATCATAAAACTTTAAAGTAATTACGTGCCTTTTTAGAAGCAGGGAAACATCACAAGAACAGAACAACATCTCGAACGGGAAACCTTAAAACAGTGTACACGAATATCAGGAAATATTGTTTTATTTCCCAAAACAACACAACATGAATAGGGGTCTATGACCCATGAAATTGGACGATAATATCGACTGTCGTGGCACTTTTAGTTACGTTGTTTAGCGCCTATGAACGTCTTATATTTTTGTTATTCATGCCTGCCCCGTTCTGGTTATTTCAGGTTTACGTGAACTTTATGAATATTTGCTAAAGTCAATTGCCAAGAGGTGACATCATATGTCTCCCTTAATACGTCGGTCGAGGTGGAACCAAATCCACGTGCACGACGATTGTCGCCTTTGTGTCAGGTTTTATCGTCTTATGTCTTGAAGAGGCACAGTTCGCCGACAAGGTTTTATTGTGGTTTCAACTTGTACTGTTCGTTCGCCCATTTTCTTGTTCGCACTGCACGACACTCGCTCTCGTGTGAAGCGGACGAATGCAGATATCCGCTGCCTGTAAATGTAACGAATAGGTCAAGGAGACTATGTAGGCACGCGCATGACAGGAAGTGACGAGAAAGATAACCTGGTGGTTATAGGAGGTGTTGAGATATTTGAGCCACATCAAAAGATACCGTCACACGATTCGTTAGAGAAAACAGTCTTAGACAGCAAAGAAGAGTTGAAGGCAGAATGGGGAAGACGAAGGGGAAGATGGGAAGAGGACAGGGTTGTCTGGAAGAAGACATTGTAACAGCGGGAGAAGAACAGGCGACAGAGCAGCTCCGGACAGCTCTTCAAGTCTTCAAGTATTTACTGCTAAAAAGTGATGTTTCACTATCCTGCAGTTGCAACGTGACTGTGTGCTCAAGTAATAAGTTAATAAAATAAATATGACAAATAGATCAATACAACTAACTGAACATTAAGTGTACATTAAAACGATGACTTAATTAATAAAATATATATAATAAATAGATGAATAAATTATTTGTACATTAAATTTCACGGTCATCCAATGTAAAGGATACAACACTGTGAGCTAAAATAATAAGTTAATAAAATATTAGAATAAATAGATCAATAAAATTATTAGTACATTAAATAAAAATAAAAAGCAGGCAGTCCATGATTAACACTAAAACAATCTACTAAAATGTCAATGACTGAATGACTGAGATGGCGGCTCTCTGGAACATTTCTGCGGTAGACGCGGTAACAGCTTCCTCGGAAAGTGCGTTCCACAGTGGAATACAGCGTACGTAGAATAACTGCTGGTAGGGCGTGCAAGTGGCAGGTAGGTCTGGTGCGCGCATCTGCTGTGGTGATGGTGACAGGTAAGTCTCGTATGATGGTACAGGTAAGTCTCGTGTGATGGTACAGGTAAGTCTCGTATGATGGTGACAGGTAAGTATCGTATGATGGTAACAGGTAAGTCTCGTATGATGGTGACAGCTAAGTCTCGCAGAGACATGCTGAACAGAAGTAGTTCTACTTACGCGTGCAAATGGGAGTCGACTTGGTTGTCTCGGCGTCACCGGACCCACCGAGTGTCACCAGTCGATGGTTGCCGACCGTTCGGTGGAGTGGCCTGTAGGGGCGAAGACGACAACGTTGGCACACACACGTATAGTAGTCGAGTTGCCACCTATACTGTACTGTAGGGAACCTGGAAATGGTTGGTCGTCTAAGGTTTTTTTGCTGAATCATATTGATTACGTGTCCCTGAACTCAAATCCGTGGGATGGCAATGCGCTATCCTTGGACAACTCGTGGGAACCACGAAAGTCCAAGATGGCTGCCGTAATCCTGGTACATTACAAAATGTGTTCATCTTTACATTACATCATGCTAGGAACATAATTTGTGTACGTACACGCATGCTTTGAGGTACGAGGAATTCAATGGAACCGTTTATAATAATGTCCGACTATGTTCACGTGACCAAAAGTCATGTTTTACCATATCAGCAGAAAGCCTTAGACGACCAACCATTTCCAAGTTCATAAAATGGCAACTCCACTATAGCATCAACAGGAGACGGTGAAGGTTCAGATGTTAAACCTTTCTGCATTTGGCCAATGGAATCGGCCTCGAGGTCGGTCTCTGGTCATGTATATAATGTTGGGTGATTTCAGCCACACGCTGTTAATGTTACTTGCAACGCTTAGGATGCGACTGAGTCATATTGGGATTCCAACCAGTCATGTAACCATTTTCAAATTAATCGAGGCGGGTATCTGCGCTATTCCGACGGCTGATGTAGTAGCCTTGTTAGCAAAACGTGTTTACCGGCTTGCAGTTGAGAGACGAACAAACGGTAACAAGAACAGAGGAATGCATTATATTAGCTTACACAAACGTGTCGTCTGTGTTCAGTCTGCTGCTATCCCCGGATTGTTCCGATCTGGTTCTGTCATTCGGCAAACACAATTTCGCCTTCTTCTTCAGCGGTCGCACCATCGTCTGCAGTAAGACACATTAGTCCGTATGCGAGCGGAATAAAGCTACCCCTGGGAGGGATTTAAAGATTCTAATATTTTTCGTTAATGTTTCGCACTGACTTCTTCAGTACTTTGCGAGCGTTTAATGACGCCATTATACATGTGAATCAGTTTTTGATATGTTAAAAGAAAATAAATACTAAAGAATAACTTATCCTGAATAATTAAATAATCTTTCTAATTGTTTTGTCTGTATTCAAGAATGGGCAGCTCTGCAGCAGGTTGTGTACAACACAGCCAAGACATATCTTGGCAAGCCAGACAGAAAACACCAGGACTGGTTCGACCCCAACGACCAGGAGCTACAGACTCTTATGAGCAGAAGAGATCAAGCCCACCAGAGAGTGTTGCAAACCAGGAGCACTAGATCCACCACTGCAGCATACAAAGATGCCTGCAGACTGCTACAAAAACACACCCGTGCACTGAAGTCGGACTGGTGGGAAAGGAAAGCAGTGGAGCTGCAGAGAGCTGCCGACAGTAACAACATGAAGGGCTTTTACAATGGACTGAAGGAAGTGTGGGGACCCAAAAAGAAGGGACCTGTTCAACTAAAATCAACAGACGGAATGGAAACCTTCTCTAACAGCAAGAGAGTTGTGGCAAGATGGAGTGAACACTTCCAGAAGCTACTCAACGTCCCTGGCGACATAGATCACGAAGCTCTGGACAACATCCCGCAGCGCATTACCAAGACAAGCCTTGATGAGATTCCAACTATGGATGAGATGGCTAGAGCAATCGCCAGCCTGAAAGATGGCAAAGCACCTGGAGGAGATGGAATTCCTGCAGAAGTATGGAAGCATGGAGGAGACAATCTGTTCAGCAGACTGCACCAACTAATCACCAATGCCTGGGAGATGGGTTCTGTACCACAAGCATGGAAGGATGCAAGCATTATAACCATCTACAAGAAAGGTGATCGAACAGACTGTGGGAAGTATAGAGGAATCTCTCTTCTTTCCATAGCAGGCAAGATCTTCGCCAGGATCCTCCTCAACAGACTATTTACCCACCTAACACCAGAGGTAGTTCCGGAGACACAATGTGGCTTCAGAGGTAACCGGAGCACCGTGGATATGATATTTTGTCTCCGACAACTACAAGAAAAGTGCATTGAGCAGGACCGACCACTGTACATGGTATTTGTCGACTTCAGTAAGGCGTTCGATACAGTTGGGAGGACCGGACTATGGCAGCTACTGAAGAAGTATGGCTGCCCAGAGAAGTTCACAACAATGATCGAGGCACTACATACCGGAATGATGGCGACTGTTAATGTTGGAGGGGAAGTCTCGGAATCGTTCAGGGTCACAAATGGGGTCAAGCAAGGCTGTGTACTGGCGCCCACGCTCTTTTCCATCTTCCTATCAGCAATGCTCGACAATGCTTTCCGAGACATGGGGGATGGCATCTATATACAGTCCAGACAGAGCGCTGACCTATTCAACGTCGCACACTTCAGAGCGAAGACCAAGACTACACGGATACTGATGAGGGAGCTGCTATTCGCAGATGATAGTGCACTGGTTGCACACTCTGCTGAAGAGATGCAGAAAATAGTGGATGCTTTTTCCAATGCGTCAAAGAAGTTCGGCCTGAAGATTAATATCAAGAAGACCGAGGTGCTGTACCAACCCAACTCTACAAGAACCCGAGAGGAGGATATCATGGTTGATGGAAACAAGCTGAACTCTGTTATGGAATTCACCTACCTCGGAAGCACTATATCAAGTGACGGATGCATTGACGATGAAATACAGAGGAGGATGGCCAAGGCTAGTGCATCTTTCGGCCGACTACGCCAGAGACTCTGGAACAACCACCATGTGTCCATGCGGGTTAAAGGCAAGATATACCATGCAATTGTGCTGTCCACCCTCCTATACGGAGCCGAGGCCTGGACAGTGTACAGACGACAGGTGAAAAAGTTGCATGCCTTCATGATGCGACATCTGCGTTCGATCATGAGGATAACCTGGATGGACAAAGTGACAAACAAGGAAATACTCGAACGGACAGGGCTGCCATCTATGGAAGATCTTCTGATCAGAAAGAATCTCCGGTGGACTGGACACCTCATGAGGATGTCATCAGACAGGCTACCGAAGCAGGTTCTCTACTCCCAACTGTCTTCTGGTCACAGAAAGAGAGGGCGCCCTCGTCTCCGGTTCAAAGATACCATCAAGAGAAACCTGAAGCTGAGAGACATAAAGATCGACTCCTGGACATCACTCTCACAGCAGAGAGACAAATGGAGAGCAAGAGTCAAGTGATGGAAGCAGTCTTTGTCGCTTCGCGACCGACAGCATGATGATGATTCAAGAAATAGCGGCTAGTGATTTAGAACATCGAGACTCATCGAATACGCGTGACCCGGCATGTTTGGCAAAACGACAGGTTCCGTTAACTATGCCCAAACCGTATGATATACATCTAGAAGCTTCACTTATCTTGACCATGCGATATGACCTCTCAATATGGCACGTCTAGACACTTGTGTCTTCAAATAACGGGAGCACACGTCGTTAGTTATACGTCTACCGTATAATTATTGTATACCGTTGCTGTGTTCATGATGCCTTAGGTAGTCGAAGCGAAACGTACTGTACTCACGCACACTTAATTATTCTGTATCAAAGTACAGCAACTCCGTCTCCGATACTTTTGCGATCGAACGAACCTGCTGTGGTTCTTTGTGCATTACGCTGTTGTCGCTGCTGCAGATGATGGAGTGAGTGACGTCACAGGATGACGTCATCACGACGTGTTCTTTTAATCTATAAGTTGTGTGTACACAAACGTCTGAAAATTGTATGGTAATTTATCCTTATTATATATATATATATATATAGGTCATATATATAGGTCATATATATAGGTCATATATATATATATATATATATATATATATATATATATATATATATATGTATATATATATATATATATATATATATATATATATATATATATATATATATATATGTATATATATATATATATATATATATATATATATATATATATATATGTATATATATATATATATATATATATATATATATATATGTATATATGTATATATGTAGATATATATATATATATATATATATATATATATATATATATATATATGTATATGTATATATATATATATATATATATATATATATATTTATATATATGTGTTTGTATTTTTATATATTTTTGTGTTAATATAGGTTAAAAGATGAATAATTTTCTTATGATATCATTATCTTGTAAACGTAGATCGTTATTTTTATTTTTATTTCATAGTTGGCCTGAGAGCCAATCAGCGTCTCTACCCTCATATGGGATAAGGCCGCTCTGGCGGTTACAACGGCAGCCCATTAATTCCCCAAGCAGAGTTGAGTGGCTGAAAAGTGCCGCCACCTCACGGAGCCTGGGTAATCGAGACTAGTACAGACGCTGATTGGCTCTAAGCCCCGTAATTGATTCGGGCTATCTTCAGCCACTAAATATGAAGCGACGCAAAATGACGTAGATGTGATTTGAAGATGTCTCACATCCGGTGCAAATTCTGCGAAATCTTCCAAGTAGATTTTTAAGGAATGGATATTCAGATTCTCCCTTAATTTCTACCCCATATATCACCTTCAGATGTTTTGAAAAATAAAACAAAACTACCGACTCTTGGGTCCCAGGTCTTCTGCCCAGAATTTGTAATGGGAAGTCTGCTGCCTAGAATGTGGAAAGTTAAACATCAAACGATATTGTGGTTAATTCTGCTCGCCTCGGCATTATTGTCAATCAGTTTTGTTTTGAAACTGGACGTTTTGCTTACCATTTGAACGTGTTGCATGCGGAATCTGTCTAATAGCGAGCATTATGTAGAGCTTAATAAAGCAACTAAACACAACTTGGCAGATAAACCTTCAACTTGGATGTTGTAATCATAAGAACATTTTAAATAAAAATTAAACCTAGCAGCTGGCACACTCGTTTTAAGCTTAGTTTTAGGAAAACAAACTTTTGTGACGACGACAATGATCTGAAGTTCCTGCGGAAGGCTTATGCGCAGGAAGCTGTACCAAACAGAAGCTTGTTGTGCAAAAGTAGCGCGATATTGGTGGTCATTATTCTATGATATATTTGGTGGGGATACATAACGTCGAATTTTACCTAATACCTCAAATAAAGGTAAGTCATTATATATCGCAGTATGAATACCCAATCCTCAAAGCGGTTTACAGTCTACTCCCGGCATACCTGTTCAAACGAACACCATCTCGGCTTCTCTGGCAAGCATCCAGCTAAGCTGCAATTAATGCGCAAAGGCGCAACAACTATTTATATACACATCTCCACCATTGTCTACAGATATGTTTTCATTCATACAGCTGAGTGAATTAGTGCAATGTAGAGTGAAAAATAATGTTCACGGTTTGACACGGCATAGGATTCGAACCCTGGTTCTCTTAGAAGAGAGTCTGAAGCTATAGACTGAAATAATTAGACACTGCGACAAAATAATAAAACGATCGAGTTGTAGAACACTGATTTTTCAGACTGTAGCTCTTCCAAATACAAGTAATTTCGTAGGAATAAATCTGAGAAAATTACTTATGCATCTTCCAATTGCCACACTGAAATTTCAACTTTGCATCCCGATTATCCCGTTACGTAGACCCACGAGATCGTGGCGATGACGTCACAGTGTCGTATATTGGAAATGTAATGAAATAGTTCCGTCACGGAGTTGGGAATCCACATACCATGGCCACTGCACCTGGTAAGGAATTGCCGCAGATAACCAACAGTGAAGACGCGGAGGTGAGTCTCATTACGGAGAGGCCGTCTACCTTCCATCGAATCGAGGACTGTAATGGTCGTGTGTCAGACCACGAACAACACATTGACGCTCAAGATCACGACACAAAGAAACCTACGCCGACAGATAACGAAGGACGAGTAGTCACTTCAACAGAAGTAAAGGGCGCGGTATTTGCAGACCCAGACAATTGTAAGTGTCGACGACGTATTGTCACAAAAGATGACACCGAAAGACGTAGCGAAGACAAAGTAGTGTCGTTTTCCAACGAAGTGATGACAATAGAGAGGTCGGTCAATGGCGGAAGCGGCTACAACAAAACAGAACGGGTATCGCCTTGCAGCGAACACATTACAACAAAAACAGGCAGGGCAGCACTTGAAGCGGACGCCGGTAACCCGGATGAAACGTCGTGCGCCGTGACTCCGCGGGATGGCGCTAAAGACTCACCCCGGACGCCGCCAGAGGGCGAAAAGGGGCAGATGTTATGTATGAACTGTCGGTGTTCGACTTCGTTCGGTAGGGAGTTCGTGGTGCCTGCCAAGGTGAACTTATTGCGCTGTGAGGCGAAGCTCGACGAGCTGATGCAGAGAGTCGACGCCCACCTCCGCCGGCTGTCCACCTCCATGCAAGAAATCATCGTCTTCGAGTATGCACTCTCGCACGATGGCGCCACGGACGAGACCATGCGAAGATACGGCCCTCTACTTTTAGCTGACCGGTATGACGTAAACACATGTTGAACACTTAAATGTTTTAGAAATTATTTTAATACTGATTAAATTATTTAGTCATATATTTATTTTAAATAATTTATTATTATAACAAATTGTGTTATTGTAGGACATTTTATGTATGTATTTATTTATTTTACTTGTATATTTTTAGAGACAACGTATACTTTTAATTTTACTTATGTATTTTTAGAGACAACGTTTTTAAATTAGTAGCATTTTAGTGCACTTTATAATTTTAAGTGTAATATTAATTTAAGTACACTGTTTTTGTGAACACTCGATAAGCCATAGGCTTCCTTGTTCACATGCCGTCTGGAGCTTGGTTCTGGACGGCAACTTGTTAAACCTTGTTAAGCTGTTGTAATGTCAACAAGTCACGAAACGTCACTGTATTAGTGATGATGTATACGTTTTTTTTTTCTGATATATTTAACACGTCTAAAACGTAAAGGTAGTTCTTATATAATGCAGTACTTATCCAGTCTTTAGGATTCGACAAAGTGCTTGACGCTTTACTCACTGCAGACATGTTCAGTCGAACACTATCTCAGGGAAACACCCAACCACGCTGCAATTAATACGCAAAGACTATTTATATATAAATATCTACCACTATCTGTAGACATGCAGGTACTCTTTCGTACAGCAGAGTGAACTGGAGCAATGTACAGTGAACGAACTTGTCTATGTATTGGCACGAAAGCACAGCATTACGTCGATTAGTCCACTTTACGAAGCTTTTAGCCACCGTGCCAAGTGCCAACTTGGCACAGTGGCTAACAGATTCCAGTACCGAATCCAGTAGCGGTTGCCTCGCATGCGTAAACTATGCAACGCCAATTACCAAAAAATAATCGCATGCGAGATCGCACGATTTCAAAATAGTTTATATTTCCGACTACCGATTCTCTTGTAAAGACCCAAATCGCACACAATTTTTTTCGCGATAACCGTACGCTGTGTGACGGTACTCCAGGTATGCCCACCTGGCGAGCGTGATGGAAAACGACGACGACCTGGGAATTCACAGCCGCAGCCCGTGCGACTGTCCGGGGGATGACGTCATACGTGAGGGAAGAAGCGACGACGATTCAGAACCCGCGGAGTGTAACTTCACTCTACTGGCCGGAGTGCACGACACTGCGCTGGAGATCGCCCTCAGCTACCTCCATGTCGCACACCTCCAACACGCCGCCAACACCGAGATCGACATGCAGCTCGTTTGCGAATACATGGACCAGCTGAATCTCGTCACTTCCGTCACCGGCCCCGTGAAGAGTGACGTCGTCGCCGCCAAAGATAACGTTTCCGACGATAATCGCCAGGCGGCGCTAGCGGCTCTCCTAGCGGAGATGCAGTTAAGCGACGAACAAAATTGCCTGCCGTTCGCCGATGTTCGGTTTCTCGAGCAGACACTCGCCGAAGGACGCCGCTTGGTGTCGCTGTTGAAGAGCGACGAATCCACCAGGTGGCGTTTTGCGTTGTCCGGGAATTACAAGTTAAAGGTGCGTAAAACGTGCTTCGATTCTGTGGTCGTCGTTTGCGTTAACACAACAAGTAATATACTAATAACACGTTAACCTGATTCACGCTAATTCTGTTAGCATTAACGTGAATGGAAATAACATAAGTGATTTGATGCTTTATAAACACTAAGTTACTCGCATCATGTGTCGGTAATTTGAAATTGTGTTCTATAGGTAAATGTAAAAAAGCAAATATCGTCTAGGTATTGTTGCTAATGACATGCAATTCCTAGTACTTACTACATGTTGGATTTGGTTAAAGATAGCTCTTTATTCTGAATGTGTGAGTGTCAAATTTCAAAGGCAACTAAAGATATTCCTCTTCCGGCAACAATACATAGACAACAAATCGATATATCAACCGTTTCAATAGCATGCGATATTTATTCATACTTCATGAAAATTTATGTAATGCCACGAATGTACATTTTATCCGTAATATTACTATGTTAATTCCACCTAATTATATATATATATATATAATATATATAATATATATATATATATATATATATATATATATATATATATATATATATTATTTGATGGTTCTTTATGGAATATATTACTGAAATAATGTATTGCACCTATACGTTTTAGCTTTACTATCCTTATATTATATAAAGTTGTATTTTTATTGTTTAATTCATTTTATTGAACTGAATATTGTAATTTTTTAGTTTCTCTTTAGAGTTAGTGTTATTGTACTATAAAGCGCCACAGAGCACTGCGTGATTATGGCGCTATATAAATATCGCATTTTAATATTATTATTATTATATTATTATCATATAAATATATATATATGTATATATATATATATATATATATATATATATATATATATATATATATTATATATAAACATATATATATATATATATATATATATATATATATATATATATATATATATATATATATATGTATATATAACCAGCCAGTGTCCACATGATGACGTTGTTCTGCCGTAGCTGCGGGCCGAGAGACACGCCATGCCGCACTCACTCCTGCAGCGCGTGGCCGAGTGTTCACAAGACCAGCTCATGGACAGCTACGCCCTGGAGGTGTTCGTGCTTCGAGACCAGGAGCGGATCCTCGACGAGCTCGTCAACCGACCGCAGCCTGCCGAGACCGCCATCCGGGCCGTGGCTGCCCGCTACACGTGTCCGGACCGCGCTTGTCGCTCCTTCGTGCGTCGTTGCGCGCAGGTCGTCGCTGACCGAGTCGACGTCGTCAAGAGGCGCTTCATGGAGAACTGCGACTGTCAACAACAGTGTCACATTGTCTTCACGGAGAACTACTAGTGTCAGCAGCAGTGTCACATTGTCTTCATGGAGAACTGCTAGTGTCAGCAACAGTGTCACATTGTCTTCATGGAGAATTGCTAGTGTCAGCAGCAGTATCACATTGTCTTCATGGAGAACTGCGACTGTCAGCAAGAGTATCACATTGTCTTCATGGAGAACTGCGACTGTCAGCAAGAGTATCATATTGTCTTCATGGAGAACTGCTAGTGTAAGCAGCAGTGTCACATTGTCTTTATGGAGAACTACTAGTGTCAGCAACAGTGTCACATTTTCTTCATGGAGAACTACTAGTGTCAGCAACAGTGTAACATTGTCTTCATGGAGAACTACTAGTGTCAGCAGCAGTGTCACATTGTCTTCATGGAGAACTACTAGTGTCAGCAACAGTGTAACATTGTCTTCATGGAGAACTACTAGTGTCAGCAGCAGTGTCACATTGTCTTCAAGGAGAACTACTAGTGTCAGCAGCAGTGTCACATTGTCTTCAAGGAGAACTGCTAGTGTCAGCAGCAGTGTCACATTGTCTTCGTGGAGAACCGCTAGTGTCAGCAGCAGTGTCACATTGTCTTCGTGGATAACTGCGAGTGTCAACAGCAGTGTCACATTGTCTCCATGGAGAATTGCTAGTGTCAGCAACAGTGTCACATTGTCTTCATGGAGAACTGCTAGTGTCAGCAACAGTGTCACATTGTCTTCACGGAGAACTACTAGTGTCAGCAACAGTGTCACATTGTCTTCATGGAGAACTGCTAGTGTCAGCAGCAGTGTCACATTGTCTTCACGGAGAACTGCTATTGTCAGCAACAGTGTCACATTGTCTTCACGGAGAACTGCTAGGATCGACAGCAGTGCACATTGTCTTCGTGGCGTGCGCTCGTTCCTAAACTGTCCGTGATATGGACGATACATGAAACAGTGACATGGATGGATTTTTAAATGTTTAAAGAAGGCGACGTCGTTTTATTTTAAGCACGCTTCAAACCACAGCTTTTCGAGTTAACTCAAACGAATCAGAAGTATTTACGTGACACTGAAATCAGTTGAGAATCCGGAAGTTAATTCGTAATTGTGTATTATTCTCTATGTGGGAATGTGGTGAGGACGGGGTGGGTTATGAAGTGAGGTATTGGAGTGGGGTATTATTAGTGCGGGGAAATGGGATGGCGATTAATCATCGTGTTACGACCAAAGATAACGCACTCTGCAGTCGAACAAGACAGCGGAACCGTGGACAGAGAACGATTGGCACTGTGCTTGCGTTCTCACTCGAATGTTATTTTATTCCGCGGTTCGCATACGTGGTGTATTTGACAGCGTTGTGTTGCTGTTTTGGTTATTTACGCAGTGGGATGATACCACAGTTTAGTAATCGACATTTAAATACTGTAACGAATAGTATTATCGAAACGTATAATTAAACCACAATCGTATTGGCGTACTGTACTGCCTGGCTTAACAAGTCCTGTAGTCGTTCCGTAATCTCAATTTATGATTACACTGATGGAGTCAAGACAATTGTGATAATGATGCAGCAGGCCGCGATATGTGACTAGTTCATTATTGTAACGCAGTCCTCTCAGATTATATACATTTCCATCGGATAATATCAGTTGAGTATGTTTTAAAATATTTTTTAGTCGCGAAAATATTTCAACACTGGAACGGAAAAGTTTCACATTTTGTTAAATCGATGACTACCACCGATTGAGTAGAACTCCGTCGACTGTGGATGCAGCTGATACATGGCAGAATGCCAGGAGGGGGGATATGTCTTGTCAACAACATTCCTGTTCCGGGATAGGTTGCTGTATTAGAGATCCTTCGTCTGAATGTTCGAACAGAAAAGGAACGTAACTGGAAACTTCACGCAACAGGCCATGGCTCCCGACTTCTCTGCTGTAAATAGAATCCAGATGGACTCGGCTATACATAACTGACAACATAAATCTCATCTAGGAGTTTGCAATGCTTCGGATTGCTTGAGGAGTCAAGGGCTTATAAAGTGAATAAACATGGATGCAAATAGGCAAAGATAAGAAGCGGTACAATCGGGCAGACCAGAACAAAGATAGCACCAAGTAGGTAGACGTCGACGGGGAATTTATCCGGGCGTTAAATAATACCTGGGTGAAGTTTCTGCTCATGCGTGATAAATGTCATTGCACAGAATGGCCGCGTGGTGGCTGAAACAGCATTCACCATAGACGTGACTGATCTTTTTGATCATATATTCAGGTTTTCATAGTTCGGTTACATTTTGCGTAATGACTGAGTACAATTGCACGTTCTTTGCTTTGTATCCGACCGCTGACAAACCTGGGTCACCTGGGCTCCGTCAGATGGCGCCACTTGATAAATTTCTAGCTCGCGTCGAATCTGATCGATGTTGCGAAAGAATTCGAGTAATAACTAATATATAATATCTAATAACTAATAACTAATAACTAATAACTAATAACTAATAACTAATAACTAATAACTAATAACTAATAACTAATAACTAATAACTAATAACTAATAACTAATAACTAATAACTAATAACTAATAACTAATAACTAATAACTAATAACTAATAACTAATAACTAATAACTAATAACTAATAACTAATAACTAATAACTAATAACTAATAACTAATAACTAATAACTAATAACTAATAACTAATAACTAATAACTAATAACTAATAACTAATAACTAATAACTAATAACTAATAACTAATAACTAATAACTAATAACTAATAACTAATAACTAATAACTAATAACTAATAACTAATAACTAATAACTAATAACTAATAACTAATAACTAATAACTAATAACTAATAACTAATAACTAATAACTAATAACTAATAACTAATAACTAATAACTAATAACTAATAACTAATAACTAATAACTAATAACTAATAACTAATAACTAATAACTAATAACTAATAACTAATAACTAATAACTAATAACTAATAACTAATAACTAATAACTAATAACTAATAACTAATAACTAATAACTAATAACTAATAACTAATAACTAATAACTAATAACTAATAACTAATAACTAATAACTAATAACTAATAACTAATAACTAATAACTAATAACTAATAACTAATAACTAATAACTAATAACTAATAACTAATAACTAATAACTAATAACTAATAACTAATAACTAATAACTAATAACTAATAACTAATAACTAATAACTAATAACTAATAACTAATAACTAATAACTAATAACTAATAACTAATAACTAATAACTAATAACTAATAACTAATAACTAATAACTAATAACTAATAACTAATAACTAATAACTAATAACTAATAACTAATAACTAATAACTAATAACTAATAACTAATAACTAATAACTAATAACTAATAACTAATAACTAATAACTAATACCTAATACCTAATACCTAATACCTAATACCTAATAACTAATAACTAATAACTAATAACTAATAACTAATAACTAATAACTAATAACTAATAACTAATAACTAATAACTAATAACTAATAACTAATAACTAATAACTAATAACTAATAACTAATAACTAATAACTAATAACTAATAACTAATAACTAATAACTAATAACAATAACAATAACAATAACAATAACAATAACACTAACAATAACAATAACAATAACAATAACAATAACAATAACAATAACAATAACAATAACAATAACAATAACAATAACAATAACAATAACAATAACAATAACAATAACAATAACAATAACAATAATAATAATGTAAGTTCTATTACGCATATACACCAGGAAAACAAGCTCAAACACAAAAAGAAGGGTTAGTCGATCTTTAAGTCGATAAACAATTTCAGCTGTCAAAAGATTGACCAGGGAGTTACCATGTATAGGCAACGGGGAAAAGGTACGCTTACAAATGACGGCGGTATTTAGCAATGTTCTCACCTGATCTAACACTAGAAGAAATATATTCCACTATAAAAGTCCTAGTCTCAATATTGGTATTGACTTTTATAAATCGAAACTAGATGACCGAAGCAATGAGGTACGCGCTCCTTATTGGTTAATTGCAACAAAAACTAGGTTACATGTAATGAGGTCACTATGAACAAGAACAAGAACAAGATGTTTATTTTTGACCCCAAAATAAATACACGAATTCAATAATCATAAGGGGAAACATAAACAAAACGTCATAGCTCAGTAATTTAAAACAGTGAAATGGGGGTCAGTGACTCCTGTTAAGACTGAAAAGTCGCTATCACAGGTGCCACGTACGTAGGGGAAGTAGGGGCATGTCCGCACACTTAAGGTGAAACAAGCTATAGATAATGCACTGCGTGTGCTAAGAGGGTGATATTTAGTATTCAGAATGAGCAATCATATTACTTTGTTGTTAGTTAGTTCAGAAATCGCATATCCCATCAGATATTTAAATATTTGGTCAAATTTAGAGGCATAGCTTTGTGCGGACATGCCCCAAAGTACGGGGCATAGCCGCACACTGTGTGCGGTTATGCCCCAGGAATGGCGAAATAACAGCTGGTCTCACAGAGCTGACCATTAACTGCAATAATAATATGTATTGGTATGTGTACACTACTGGAACGTGCATTAAATACTATTAAAAAAAACCAGAGAACACAAATCAACGGTTTCAAGTTTTCATATATATGTAAAGTTTAGAAAATACAGTGGCCTTGAATCATAGTCCACGTTTATTCCTCCTTGAGAGTCAAAGCAAACAACAGCATGATTTTGTAACGGGGAAAGTCAAAGTTTGCAACCCAGCTTGTCTGAAGCCTTCTAGCTAAAACAGCATAATCTCGTAAAGCGCAAAGTCAAACTAAAAACTCATTTTGTCGGCTGTGCGAGCATGGCTTTGTATGGACAAACGTATACGGGCAAAGTTCTATATTATAGATTATACATCATTTGTCATCTTGGTAATTTTTTGTCTATGAGCAATGATCAATTAAACTTAATTTCTTTAACGGACCTAATGATACGCAACGTGGAAAATGTGACGCCAGCACGATATAGCATATTACACATTGACGAAGCGATGAATGATATAATAAGTTTGATAATATTAAATAATTATATAATAATCATCATATATTATCTCACATCAAAGTTTCCTAAAATATTTGTGGTAAGCAACTGAAGTATCTAAATATGTATCTAAGTAGACTACATAATATTATAAGCACCGATGCACGAAATACGTCTGCACAGCGGGTGGGGCATGACCGCACAGGCCTGTGCGAACATGCCCCAAGCATCCAATATGTGAATATTTCTGAATTGCGTGAAAATGCTACTTATGAAAGTATCCTTTAGTTCACACATCATAAAACATTAAAATGCAATTTGGAAATATGAAAGAAAATGTATATGCACGTCTTACAGTTAAAGTAATACACATAGCAGCATATGAGTAAAATTACATCAGTGTTTACGAAAATAACATTTTATGTCATAACTTTTTACTTATTCACTTCTATCAAAAAGTATATGCAAGTGGTTGATTTGGGGGTTAGACGATGCCGCTTAGCATGATTCCACTAACCAGATGTTACGCGGTGCGCAAATAATAGGGTGTGCGGACATGCCTCAGTATGCGGATATGCCCCTACTTCCCCTACTCGTTACGACTTAGGAATTGGCTAAAAATAGGCTACGCGTAACCCACTTTGAGACAACAGCGCGTCCCGTGCAAACGAAAACTAGGTTACGCATAACCCAGTTTTAGCCAATCCGTAAATAGTTTCTTGGGTATCCAATTTAATATATGGTTAGTTATATTTTATATTCACCTTGTCTTTTGTAACTATTTAATTACTTGAAATACACTAAACCAATTTTTTCAGTCAGTCTAAAATAATTATGTTGGAAGTCACTGTAGTCATTCACCATGACTACACTGAACATACCAAATAAGCTAATATCCACTAACAGGTATTCAGTTGTCACCTCTGACCTCTGGACCCTCCTGCAATTAGCAACACCAGGCCTCTTTTCCTGTGGCCTGTCTGTCTTTTGATTTTGGCTTCCATGCACCTTGCCCTGTTCTAACCAGCCCTGCTAGATTGCCCTGTTCTAACCAGCCCTGCTAGATGGCAAGTGCTAAGGCCTGCTATTGTGCCAGTGCCTCAGTGGTGGTGCAAAGTGATAAGAAATATTTGCTTGAGGGAAGGAAGTGGCACCCTAAGCCTGCTAGGATCTTCAATTGCTGTACACTGTTGTAGTTTTACAGCTTACCACATTGGGTAATTGAATATTCTG
>OZ024865.1:9743023-9763023 GCA_964017155.1 Oasisia sp. SBJ-2009 | reverse complement strand
GTTGTTTGTAATGCGCCTTTTTTATCCTCTGGAACAATACTTAATATGATATGAGGCAGAAAGTGAGTTTGGGCAGAAACCTAGCATTTAAATTATAATGATAGAGCATAATTAATGTATGTAATCAGCTTAATAATACATTTTCTGTTATGTCATTTATGATTTTTTATGAGTAATTATGTTAAATTTTTATACAAATAAGGCAATATTAATTTTGTGTGAAAATACATGTGATAATTAAACACATGCTCTTTTGTTTCTCTTAGGCATACTACTTGACCATATCTGTCACAGATCAACTTACAATGTGTGCAATTACGTGCATGTCATCGCACGTACGATGTCTTCCGTTACATAGTGTGACATTTGCTAATAAATGAAACCTGCCGCAACATCACATCGATTGTCATGCGTCGTTTACTGTCGATCCGGTTTTAAAAGTGGGGTACGGGTGACCAATTTATATACACATATGTATGGATGTGTGTGTGTGTGTGTGTGTGTGTGTGTGTGTGTGTGTGTGTGTGTGTGTGTGTGTGTGTGTGTGTGTGTGTGTGTGTGCGTGTGTGTGTGTGTATACACAAGTGTGTATATATAATATATATATATATTTGACATATATATATATATTTATATATATGCATATATATATATATTTGACATATATATATTTGACATATATACAAGGAACCATTTCTGAACCAGTTGACACGTGTCATACTGGTTCATAATTGGTACCGCTCCACCAGTACGTGTTTTCATGTGTATTCACGTGAATACACGTGTTCTGTCTGTTGTCACGAGTTTGACACGTGTCGTACTGGGTCAGAACTGGTGCGGTTTCACTGGTACGTGTCTTCACGTGAATTCACGTGATCTGTCACGTGTTTAACTGGGGAAACTGGTACGGTTCCATCCGTACGAGTATTCACGCGAATTCACGTGTTCATACACGTGTCTAACTGGGGAAACTGGTACGGTTCTAGTGGTACGAGTATTCACGCGAATTCACGTGTTCATACACGTGTCTAACTGGGGAAACCGGTACGGTTCTAGCGGTACGAGTATTCACGCGAATTCACGTGTTCATACACGTGTCTAACTGGGGAAACTGGTACGGTTTTAGTGGTACGAGTATTCACGCGAATTCACGTGTTCATACACGTGTCTAACTGGGGAAACTGGTACGGTTCTAGCGGTACGAGTATTCACGTCAATTCACGAGTTCATTCACGTGTCTAACTGGGGAAACTGGTACGGTTCTAGCGGAACGAGTATTCACGTTAATTCACGTGTCTAACTAGGGAAACTGGCACGGTTCTAGCGGTACGAGTATTCACGCGAATTCACGTGTTCATTCACGTGTCTAACTGGGGAAACTGGTACGGTTCTAGCGGTACGAGTATTCACGTTAATTCACGAGTTCATTCACGTGTCTGACTGGGGGAACTGGTACGGTTCTAGTGGTACGAGTATTCACGCGAATTCACGTGTTCATACACGTGTCTAACTGGGGAAACCGGTACGGTTCTAGCGGTACGAGTATTCACGCGAATTCACGTGTTCATACACGTGTCTAACTGGGGAAACTGGTACGGTTTTAGTGGTACGAGTATTCACGCGAATTCACGTGTTCATACACGTGTCTAACTGGGGAAACTGGTACGGTTCTAGCGGAACGAGTATTCACGTTAATTCACGTGTTCATTCACGTGTCTAACTAGGGAAACTGGCACGGTTCTAGCGGTACGAGTATTCACGCGAATTCACGTGTTCATTCACGTGTCTAACTGGGGAAACTGGTACGGTTCTAGCGGTACGAGTATTCACGTTAATTCACGAGTTCATTCACGTGTCTGACTGGGGGAACTGGTACGGTTCTAGCGGTACGAGTATTCACGTTAATTCACGAGTTCATTCACGTGTCTGACTGGGGGAACTGGTACGCTTCTAGCGGTACGAGTATTCACGTTAATTCACGAGTTCATTCACGTGTCTGACTGGGGGAACTGGTACAGTTCTAGCGGTACGAGTATTCACGTTAATTCACGAGTTCATTCACGTGTCTGACTAGGGGAACTGGTACGCTTCTAGCGGTACGAGTATTCACGTTAATTCACGAGTTCATTCACGTGTCTGACTGGGGGAACTGGTACGGTTCTAGCGGTACGAGTATTCACGTTAATTCACGAGTTCATTCACGTGTCTGACTGGGGGAACTGGTACGCTTCTAGCGGTACGAGTATTCACGTTAATTCACGAGTTCATTCACGTGTCTGACTGGGGGAACTGGTACGGTTCTAGCGGTACGAGTATTCACGCGAATTCACGTGTTCATTCACGTGTCTAACTGGGGAAAGTGGTACGCTTCTAGCGGTACGAGTATTCACGGGTTTATTCACGTGTGTGACTTAGGAAACTTGTACGGTTCTAGCGGTACGAGTATTCACGTTAATTCACGGGTTCATTCACGTGTGTGACTTGGGAAACTGGTACGGTTCTAGCGGTACGAGTATTCACGTTAATTCACGAGTTCATTCACGTGTCTAACTGGGGGAACTGGTACGCTTCTAGCGGTACGAGTATTCACGCGAATTCACGTGTTCATACACGTGTCTAACTGGGGACATTGGTACGGTTCTAGCGGTACGAGTTTTCACGTTAATTCACGAGTTCATTCACGTGTCTAACTGGGGAAACTGGTACGGTTCTAGCGGTACGAGTAACAAAAGTTCGGCAAGCGCATTTTTTTTTAAACGAAAGTTGCGGTTTTGGGTTCATTTGCGCATCATATGTACCCCTAGATGATGCTCTTGATAGGTTCAGGATTTTGGAGCCAGACAATCATGTATTGATATGTGCAGGAGAGAGAGAAGACGTGAACAGACAACCGAGGTATCGTTCGCTGCTGCTTAAAAGATGGTTCCAATATCTCTCTTCAACTTCACTGCCATGCTTCTCTGCACGAAAACACGATTATTACCACAGGGGGACGAAGAGGCTCACAGCTCAGGACGGATATCAGTTGATGAACCAACACAAAATAAAAACTCATAGTGTTCCAGCAACTCATACAACATGTTTCAGGAATAGTCACCCCTCTGGGCATTGCCACTGCATATCATGTGTAAAACCAGACACGGAGCAATTAAAGCATTGATCACATTGAATAAAAGACTTGGTACAGGAATCAATTATAACACTCTTAAACGTCAGCTAACGTCACAATGTGCCACCATCATGCAACAGATAGAGCAAGACATTCCGGAGAACAAAAAATATGTCTCACAATCAACGTATATTTGCAATGGACAAACTGGATAGGAAAAGGAAGACATTAGAAGGCGGTACCTTCAATGCAACAACTGCAATCATTGTCGATAATATCGGCCATGTGACGTCTTGTGAGGATGCCAGACGATTTAAGGATGTGAGTATTCCAATCGTAACATCATGTAGAAGGAAAACACTGTCATTTCTAACACAGCCATTCCGGTGTGTTACATTTCTGCCAGATATAGATCTCACCAACATCTAGATGGTTGGGACGTTAGATATAGTTCAACTGTCAACCTTCCAGTAAGTAATTATTTTAACAATGTTTCGTACCTTCAAACAGATAAACAAACATAACTGTCGTGCTGTTTGTGCCTGGTTTGCTTCAACTTCTCAACGATAAATAGATTCATGGGGAAATCATTGTTCCTTGCTATGGTTACGAGCGAGACATGATTGTTTACGCACTAGCTATTTAACATAGGCCTAATGATGAAAGTATTGTCATTGTGGACTGTTAATCTGGAAATACATTTATACAAGTTACTCATACACGAGTGCTGTATCAAAGCAATGTACTTCATATATTAAATTTTTGTTAAAACAGTTATTAAATGTAGACACAACGAATTTCGTGTTTTTTGATTGGTGGTTCTGTTTTTGGGAGTAGGGTAGGGAAAAGGAATCACGTGTATTTCCGTTCAGCAGTTGTGTATTCTAATATATTATGTTTCCTACATATTAAATACACAGAAGAAACTAATGTACAAATGTAACGCAGGCAAATAATTTAAACAAAGACATATGTTGCACGCACGCACGCGCACAAGCACGCACGCACGAACACACACACATTAATACTGATAAAACTTATCGAATTATTACTGGTACAAAGCAGCAAAGAAAGGAGAACACAACCCAAGTCCTGCGATGTTGCTCAGTGAGGAAAATTATCATATCACAACAATCTCTCCCTATATGCATTATCCAACTTAGTGGATCGAATGACATGCTCTTGTCATGATTGCAGTGGTAAGTTTATTGCTTTTGCGTCTCCTGCTGACATCAATGCGTGCGTTTAATTTGCGTTCTCCCAGGAGGGTGCTTTTCACAGCTGCAGTGGAGGATAATTATCCTCACAAATGGGCAGTGTGTAGATTGTTTCAGGCGTGTGCTGTTCAGTAGTTTAGTTTGACTTTGATTATAAAACAAGTTGCAGGTTACAAATCAACCTTCAGTAATTTAAGTGTTTTAGAGAACACAAATTCAATTCACTTTCACCTCTTTGAAATACAGTTTTATGTTATTTAAAGTTGGGCGACCAGCTTGAAAGTTCTACTTCTGTGACATTACATTACGCTTGGATTAAATTATTTCATGTTTACTACACATATAAATCGAATGCCTTTCAGTAGTAATAAGCCATATTATCACAGCAACACATTAAATACACCATATGTACAATATATATACATACATATATACATACATACATACAACGATCAAAAGACACCTGAAGCTAGGCTACACACAGCGCTATACCACATCTAAAGTGCCCGTATAAGGCGGGTGGCCTCTGGGTAGGGTAACACAGCGACACACAACGAAGCGAAACACAGCGAAGGGTGTACCTACATAATATTCTCTGAAAATAAGTGTTTTTAAAAACAAATATGAAAAAAACTAATCTTTAGAAGAAACAGTTCGAACACCCAAAGAAATTCCAGTTTGTGAAAATATATTAAATACAATATTAGTATATATTTTGTAAGAAAACTACACCAAAGCCTTTTTCTCGCATAGTTAAATTTGGATTGAACTGTCAATGAACTCCAGGGTCCTTAAATTTAGCCTAGCCTAATGATACCCATGGAGAGGCTTCAGTGATTACATCCCTAGTGACACCATCTGCTAGTCATTTAAGAGCAGGCCAGGAACACTGAAGGTGACCTGTTTCCCTGCCTCTCGACAACATTGACAGTTACAAGGACTTAAAGTGGAGAAGGTACGTTTATTTAATCATTTATTTTGTGATAAACCTTTGTACATTTCTAGCTTAACAAAGATATATTTGTGGCATGACTTTATGATATATGTGTGTGTGTGTGTGTGTGTGTGTGTGTGTGTGTGTGTGTGTGTGTGTGTGTGTGTGTGTGTGTGTGTGTGTGTGTGTGTGTGTGTGTGTGTGTGTGTATATTATTTGCACAATAACTTTACCATATAAAGTAAAGACAAACCGTTGCCAATTACACAAAGGTAAATGGGAAATTAGAATTTATGAGGGTATAGGCAAGTAATCTTAAATCATGTTATTGGATTTATTATTGTGTTTCTATTAAGAACAGGCTCACAGCTCCAGGACATAGATGAGCGGACACCTTTGCGATGGAGGCAAGCTTCACGACCTAATGCAACCCCCGAAGGAATAGCCTTATACATCAGTAATAAAAAGTATATTTTTGTTATTTTCTTAAGTATGTAGTCATTTTTATGGAGTCGCGTGTGGCTGAAATCACCTGAAGTTATATAGGGATGTGCCAGGCGCGCGAGGATGATAATATTATGTAGTACGTGCATGCTATTTAATTATAATTTATGTAAAATCTGTTTTTAATGCGCACATGCTATATGTGGACCTGATAATTATGATGGATGATGTTTTGCCTTCTCTTCGTTTAGGTAAATTTTCTGACTGTGCAGCCAGGCACCAGTACGAAAAGCAGGAATATCGTGAGAACGATGTTTGAAAAACTGGCTGTGCTGCAGGTCCTAAATTTATTTAGTGCTCGTGGCCAGTCACGCCGGGTCATCCTGAATGGCGTCACAACGAATAAAACAAAACGATGCTTCGTGTCGCTGACGCTGTACACATGTATAACGAGTGAGTATGCATAGTGTGTTTATATAAACGGATACTGGATCAGGTCATAAGTAAACATTATGCGAATAGAAATACATGGGCTTGAGTGCAATACATAAAATACCATTACAGCAATTATGGGGTACAAATAAAAGAATAAATAAGTGGGTAATACAAATAAATAAATAAAATAAATGAATAAATAAGTCGTGATATTTTCAACAAGGGCTGGTACTCTTATTGACAACTTCTTCTGTAATTTAACAAAACGTATTTTACAAAGTACAGCAGGAATACTAATTAAGAAATTTTCTGATCATCAGCCATACTTTATGTTTGTGAATACCACTCTTAAAGAGGATCATACTACAAAATTTATACAAGTTAATGTACAAAATAAAGAGGCTATGTTAAAGGTAAAAAATGAACTTCACTCCTCTGATATATACACAAAATTAGACACCAACCCAAATACTGATCCAAACTATAATTATAATATTATCATAGATGAAATAAACCAAGCTAAAGATAAATATATGACTAGCAAATTAGTTAAATTTAACAAATACAAGCATAAGAAGTCTACGTGGATAACTCAAGGACTGCTAACCTCAATAAGATACAGAGATAAACTTTACAAACAAATAAAACTCACTAATCCTGAATCTTCCAAATATGCCATATTATTGGTCAATTTAAAAACGTACAATAGCATTTTAAAAACAAGTTTTCGTAAAGCAAAACAACTCTACTATGATAAATGTTTTAATAATTTTAAATTTGATATAAAAAACACATGGAAAACTATAAATGAAATCATTTCTAAAAATAAAACTAACAAATCCTTTCCCAAATATTTTAAAGACTCTGATTCTATTGTGAGAGATAAATCAGAAATTGTAAACAAATTTAATGATTTTTTCACTAATATTGGTAGTAATCTGGCAAGTAATATAAAATATAAAGGCACTCGTGAACATACATATTATCTAAATAAAATAGTAGACAGAAACTTTACATTTAGCTACGTTGAAGAAGATATTATAAAGCGGACAATAATAAATTTACCTAACAAAAGTAGCTGTGGATATGATGGTCTCTCCACTAAATTACTAAAAATTCTTGAACCAGCACTAACCAAATCTTTAACATTATTAATAAATCAAGTATTAACAACAGGAATATTCCCCGATAAACTAAAAATTGCAAAGGTAATTCCTGTTTATAAAAAAGGTGAAAAAACAGTTTTCAGTAATTATAGGCCTATATCACTTCTACCAGCTATTTCAAAAATACTTGAAAAAAATATATTTGAACAATTATCATCTTATTTAAGAGACTCTAGGCTTTTGTTTGATCATCAATACGGTTTCAGACCGAAACATTCAACAGAATATGCGGCATTAGAATTAATAGATAGAATAATAACACAACTGGATAAAGATGAAATACCAATTAATATATATTTAGATCTCTCCAAGGCTTTTGATACCATTGATCATATAATATTAATTGATAAATTAAAATATTACGGTGTACATGGAACTAATCTCAACTTATTCAGCAGCTACCTAGAAAATCGTAAACAATACACGGAAATTGACAATATCAAATCAAATATGTTACAAATAACAACAGGTGTACCTCAAGGTTCAATTTTAGGACCACTATTATTCATCATATACATAAATGATTTTGCACAAGCAAGTAAAATGTTTAACTTTCTCATTTATGCAGACGACACAACTTTGTCAAGTACACTAAATGTGTTCAGTGATAAAACACATGACCAAAATTTTGAATCTTTAATAAACGAAGAACTTGTTAAGATAAATGATTGGCTCAAAATCAATAAATTATCACTAAATGTAGTAAAATCAAAATTTATGATATTTCAAAAGAAAAAGAAAAATATACAGATATTAAACCTGAAGATAGACAATGTAAACATTGATCAAGTTAAGGAATTTAATTTCTTGGGTTTAATTATAGATACAAATTTAAACTGGAAAAAGCACGCTGAAAAAATATCAAATGCATGTTCTAAGAAAATTGGAATCTTAAACAAACTGAAACATATCTTACCTCTAGATATTAAAAAAATATTATATAATTCATTAATAGTGCCACACATTAATTACTGCATCATGGCATGGGGCTTTGAATCAAATAGAATAATAAAATTACAAAAAAAAGCCCTGAGAATTATTACTTTGAGTAACTACATTTCCCACACTGAACCACTGTACAAACAACTTAGCTTATTAAAAGTAGATGACATTCTTAAATTACAACAATTAAAATTCTACTATAAATATCTACACAATGACCTACCTCGCTATTTACAAAATTGGAGGTTTGTGTTTAAATGTGAGGTACATGGTCATGACACAAGATACAAAAATAAAATATACACTTATAAAATTAAACATGAATTTGCAAAGAAATGTCTCAGACATAATTTGCCACTGTTATTAAATAACCTTCCTGAAATAGTGAAAGAAAAACTTATGTCACATAGTACACAGGGATTTGTAAATTATGTTAAACTGTATTTTTTACAAAGTTATGAAGTAATATGCACTAGACAAAACTGCTATGTATGTATGCATAATTAAGTATCTGAAACCACCTAAAACACTTCATTCAGTATTAAAACTTAAAAACAGAGCCTTTTACTTGAGATACAAAAATCTTGTCAGCTGCGCAAAAGCATCTTCATATTATGCGTGTTTGGTGATTTTTCTCTTTTCTTGATTTTTCTTTTTATCTTGGTCTGTTTCTGAAGAATTTGTTCTAAATGAAGAAATTATTCTGTAAGTTAAATTTTCTGAAAGGTGGCTCCTCGATAGCGACCAGCCAGGTCTTAGAGGAGTCTCCTGACCCTACTTTTATTATTATTTATACGCATTATTACCATGTTTGCTAGAATTTTCATGTTTGTATTATTCAGATTATATATGTATGACATGGATAACGTGTATGTATGTATTGTGTTGACAAAATGGTCAAATAAAAACAAATTCTTCTTCTTCTTCTGAATATGTTATTAAATTAATTATTAAAAATAGGGTATAAATACACTACAAATATCATATGTACAATTGTGAGTTTTATCGAATAGTTATAACATTCACATAAATATAAGTTTGGTAAAAACTAATAAAAACCGATAGCAACAATCTCCATGTATGTGCACATTTAATATGGAAATTGTAGGTACAGTTTTCTGTATTGATACATTCTTCACGTGACGTATTTACCCCATACTAAATCTCTCCCCAGGGATTCAACGTGTTGCTCAGGGAACTGAACTCTCACACAGCCTGAAATAAAAAATCTTAAATAAATGTGTAAACTATTTCAATGTCCACGCCATGCTCATCAAGATCAGCGGCTCTACAGAATGGTTGGAAGAGTGGTTATATGTGATTCTTGAAGCTCGTGGGTTCTGTCGCGAGTGGAGGAGGTGTATGCACTGTACATATATCGGTGGTACGGCGAAATCAGTTTAGAGCTTACTTCAGCTAACTTCATACAAAGCGTAAGAAATCTGTCGAGGGACTTGAACATAGTGGCATGCTTGGGGGGGGGGGGGGGGCATTTCAACCACGCCTACGTGTTTAGCATAACATTGAAAGTGATTCTTCCAATCTGTAATGCAACTTTGTTCTTCTGTTATAGGAGCCGGCCGACGGCTCGACATAGCCAGTGGGGATTTGTTCAGAGACACAGCAGAAGTACTGAAGTCTTATTCAAAAAGGAAAGACGTTAAGGTAGATACACAATAGACATTTTAGAGACATAATATGAATTCCCCAATACATGTTTCAGCTATACCTATCTCAAATTTATCTAATAACTCATAGTTAATCGTATATCAAAAGTGGTGTGTGTGTGCGCGTGCGCGTGTGTGTATATGGATATGTGTGTGTATCTTTTTTTATTCTGGGTAAATACAAATAAGCCTTGCTGTGTTAATTCCCAATTGAACATACGCCAGATTTTTATTAAAAATTAATTAATTGAAAGTTGACCAAATGGTACGATTTATGGCTAGAATTATTCGTCTTGACCATGATGTCAAAGAAATGCGTGATTCATCATATCAGACAGAAATTTTAGTTTCCCAAATGACTAAATACATTATTTGAACGTATATGTTACTTGCAGGTGGCAGCGGACTTGCAAGGTGGTGGCGAACTCGACCTAGGCCATGACGTAGTTGTCGACAGTGATGCGAGCGGCGAATAATATGGCTACACCCCTTCTGGACTTCCCCTACTGTTAGTGTAGATGAAAGTTGATGGCAGCCTGGTTGTTAGGTGCATGTTTTAAAGTTATTTGTAGACTATTTTAGTTGGCTAGGCACACTGAGGACGTGATGTTTAACTATTATACGCTATTATTTGCTTTAAATAAAAATTGTTGTGTCCAACGAGTTGGTCTGTCTTAATCTATACTAGGTATCAGTTGACTTCTGCGTCGGACCGTGTCTACACACCAAATGTGTTCATAGAATCCTGTGAATTCACGTACGACAATCGGGTGAATACACGTACAGAAACACGTGATTTTAGTGACGTAATCACGTGTCGATACACCAAATGTGTTCATAGAATCCCGTGAATTCACGTACGACAATCAGGTGAATACACGTACAGAAAACACGTGATTCTCACGAATGGAAAAACTCGTGATTTCACGAGCAGTAAACACGTGTCGACACACCAAATTTGTTGACAGAATCGCGTGAATTCACGGTACGGCAATCAGGTGAATACACGTGCAGAAAACACGTGTTTTTCACGAATGGAAAAACTCGTGATTTCACGAGCAGTAAACACGTGTCGACACACCAAATTTGTTGACAGAATCCCGTGAATTCACGTACGGCAATCAGGTGAATACACGTGCAGAAAACACGTGTTTTTCACGAATGGAAAAACTCGTGATTTCACGAGCAGTAAACACGTGTCGACACACCAAATTTGTCGACAGAATCCCGTGAATTCACGTACGGCAATCAGGTGAATACACGTGCAGAAAACACGTGTTTTTCACGAATGGAAAAACTCGTGATTTCACGAGCAGTAAACACGTGTCGACACACCAAATTTGTCGACAGAATCCCGTGAATTCACGTACCGAAAACACGTGAATTGAGCCAGTTGAACTCGTGAATTCACTTACTGAACACGTGAAATCACGGGTCGTTGTTTGCTGGGAACCGCTGACGTTAAAAAATTGAGTAAATGTGGAAATTGTTACTTTATATTAACTCTATTAGGTGTATGCCACGAAACAGTTAACTTTTTTTTGCCTTTAAGCTTTACATTGGCGAACGTGCTTTTCTAGTACACGTAGTCCAAGAGTCATTAGGGTTTATTTTTGTTTTATTTGTAAAACGTCTGAGAATGATTTCGGGAGTAGAAGTTACTGTAGAATCCGAATATAAAATTCTTTAGAAATTCTACTTGGAAGATTTCGCAGTTACTTACTAAAGTAACTAAACACAAATTATAATAAGCAAAAACCTTCCACATGCATGCTGTGGTCATAAAAACGTAACATTAAATGAACACAATAAAACCTCGATTTCGCCGTTACACTTATAACAATAGTTTAGACCAAATTATATACGTTTGTGTGTTAGTTCATCTGATGCATGTATATATTACTGGGAATAGTGCATCTTAGGGCACATTTGAAACCCGAAAATCAATCCGACTTGCAACTGTCTGTGCTTTCCGTTGTGGCCGTGTGCGCCGAAACGCTGTATTTTCGTAATACAGATATGCCTGAGACGACAATGTATGATGGAAATAACTAACGCACTGAGCAGTAGCACAAAATGTCTTTCCAGCTTGGTTGCGGGAACATTTCGTCTACAAATAAATCTTATGTTCGCGGGTCGCGGTCGTTAGCCCGTGACCTAAATTTCGCCGCCTTTGTGGCACCACGGACTTATATGCACGAAATGTATTTGACGGTAACCAGCAGACAACCGGCAGTAACCAATATCTCTTGTGCTAAGTTGACCTTGCTGGTACCTGTAGAGTAGCTGCCAGATACCATTGGTGAGTGCCCGAACGGCACATAGGCCACTCCCTTGGGGCTTCATCGTTGCCACCTATCGGTCACGCTAAAAGCGACATGATCAGTTCGTGGCTTTTTATTTTTATTGCAAAATCACGTTAATCGGTATAAGTTATAACTATTGTATCGTCATGGCAGCCAATACATTATTTAACGAAACAGAACTGACTTCGTAATGTTAAACGTCGAATGTTTATAAGAATCCAGACGCTGTCACTGAAATTGCCGCGATTGACACCCACCCTTTGACCTTTTAATACCAACTGGGAACTGTGCACCTGGCGGGGTGTGGCAGTTAGTGAATTAGTTGTTATTGGCTATAAAGGTTTTCTAATAATAGGATGTCTCTTGTCTGGTCTTATGATGTGCACACAACATACATTACAAATATATACCATGCTGTTATAACAAATGTAACGCCCATACAAATCGCATCCACACATAAATACTGACTTCATATCATTACGAATATAACAACAAATACACGACACGGCAGCAAGTGCAACCCGTCAACTTATGTTCACGTGATACTGCTCATGAATTTCGTTCTGGGCTTTTAGCCACGCTTAAAACTTGCAGACATGCCACATTTGTGGGAAGGTAATCCGTATTTTTGACCTACACTTTTGAAAGAATCTGTATCAATCCGTATCACTAATAAGATTTTCTAGTTAACTGACCTAAGTTATTATAAGGCCTTTTCAAAACGCATGTGTATGTGTTTGGAATGCCATTCTGCACCACTCCCGTTAAAAAGAAGTCATGCAGATATATATTTTTAAATTGTGTTTTAGATCAATTTAATGCCGTCGAGTCGAAATAAATGAACCGATGTCACAAGGCGCGAGCAGTTAGCGCAGCACAGACACATCGGGGCATCAAACCCCGGCTTTGTCAAAGGCGATGTCTAGCGTGTGCATTGCGAAGTCGAAAAAAACAATTAGCCATATTTAATAAAGGTATGCTTAAAACAAATATATCTGCATTATTTAGAATAACAATATTAATGGTGTAGCCTTAGTTCTGGGGACATATTCACAAATTGCAAGACATCGCCTTTGCGGTCGAGATACGTTTGGGTGGCGCTATATATTGCTCACGCCCAGTGACATCGGCTTATTTATGTCGACTCGATGACATTAAATTAATATAAAACACAATTTAAAAAAATGATATCCGACTTCGTTTTAGCGGGTGTGATGCAGAATGACATTCCAAACACAATTACACATATACATCGAAAAAACGTGGTAAAACCGTTTTGAAAAGGCCCTAGTAATGTAGGCCAGTTAACTGGAAAATTACCGGCGTTTTAGTTCACTTCAACACGTTTAAACTGCATACCGCAAAACAGACAATGTCATCAACTAATAACAATTTATATGTATAATGTATACCGTATAACATGATTTTGCAATAAAAATAAAAAACCACGAACGGACCATGTCGTTTTAAATCGACCACGTGTATCTGCATAGAAACATGAAGAGCCGGAGTTGATTGCTTCGGCGCTTCGGCGTATAAATGGTCGCACCGGCAAAGTCGTGTCAAGGCAAGTAATGCATATTGGCTTAGATATTCGGGTGGATGGCGGTGTGCGGCCTCCTGCATTCGTCAACCTCGGTTAAATCTGAAGCAAACCTGGGGGTTGTAGAGCTGCATTTCACCACCGTGTTGTCCCATTGTCGTGGTGTGACCAGACTTGTAAGTGTACACTGACATCGCTATTTTAGTGTAGCCTGCAGTTTACTAAAAAAATTACAGTTCACATTTTCTTTTTTAATGTTACGTTTTTTAGATAATTACTTAAGATGAGTCGATATTTTCGAGTATTGATTTACGCTGACATTGTCGATTTTGTTTTAACTCAAATAATGACTCATTCGCTGGCTCCCAACAAGTTGTAGTCTGAACATTTCAGTTAATCTGAATTGAACTTTATTTCGGTCACAACAACATACAAACATAAGCATAAACATGATTATAAAATGTAACCGTGGAGATCCTCTAGAAACCCCTAGGGGCTTATTATATCGAGGACCACCAAGAACATAAAACTTTATGGACATTATTGTAAAAATAAACTAAACATATAAAAATAAATAAATATCATTATCATGAATGATACTATTAGAATACTACAACTACTAATATTACTATTACTAACTACTTAAATAAGTCTAAAAAATAAATACAAGTAATGATAAATAATAAAAGAATACTATAACTCCCCCCATTGAAGTCTGGATTCACTCTAACGACTCGCAAACTGTCAACGCGGGCGGCGCCTGCTTCTCTAGTCAACCTACCGAATGTGAAGTGTAGTGCACACCCTACTAAATTACTTTTCCTCAGTTGTAACTTCCACTTTGCGAAATAAATTACCATCCATGCCGGGGGAACATAAATATAGCAAACCAGACGCCTCGCGTGCGCCGCTAACTTGTGCTCGCTTCTGTGTAAATCTATTTTTCCAAAAAACAGGTGACCCTGCTCCATGTTATGCAGAGTCGAAATCATTACTCAGAAATGTGCGCAGCTGCAACAAATTGAAATCTCACTATTTTAGTGTAGCCTACAGTTTAATATTTTTTACAGTTTACCATGTTATATATTTTTAGTTTTATAGTTTTTAGATAATTACTTAGACTGTGTCGGATGTTTGTACTTAGATTATTATTTTTATTTTTATTTAGTATTAATTAAAAAAAACATTAATGTTAGATTATCGATTTTCGATTATTGATTTACGCTGACATTGTCGAATTTTGACCTGTGATTTTCGAGTTTTTTTAAACTCAAATAAATTCGATAATGTAGCGTAAATCGACAATTGAAAGTAAGAAATCGACAATATCGTTCCATAATAAACGGGTATCAGTCTGTAATTGCGTATTTTCTAGACTTCATAATACGCTTCTTTACTACACACACGCGCACGCACGCACGCACGCACGCACACACACACGCGCGCACACACACAGACATACACACAAACACACAAACACATACGTACACACGCGCGCATGCACGCAACACGCCCACGCACACACTCACATCGACACCAATGTCTACACTGCGTGATTGTCCTGCAATCTTGCCTTCCACGTTCAGTCCTTCATCTCGGCCGCCAAGTCGACGAACCTCGGTGGCATCGGTTCAACGGTTTCACCCCCCTACCCCCATCTGCCGACAACTTGTGAAACCATCCATATGCACGAACGTGTAAGCATGAATCGTTTTTCAGTGCATATGTATGTTGCTTCATGCTACTAAGGTTGTATCACACAGCAGTGTGGCACTATGGTATGCGTTTAATAATCTTTTTTGTATCTACAAGGTAACGTTTGCCATTTATGAAATGTTTTGACAATTATATTTCAGTCAATTTGAATCTTTCTTCCAATGGAGTGGAAATATTTGTGTAAATAGCACGTAAACATTCACAGGAGAGATTAGAGAATAAATATAAAACGAATAGTAATATGTTACGGTTGATCTAATTTCTTAGTTAAAGTATTATTAATAACAAATTTCTGTATATATGAAACCATGATCATACATTCTTAAATCCCCTCCACCTTTATATATGACTGATCTGTGTATAATTCTAACTTCACTACTCCTGCCATCTCTTCGAGCTGTCCAGATATGCATTTGTTTATGGCATCTAGACTGCCTTGGGAATGGAACATAGCATTAATGTCGTACTTTTACACACAAAAACCTATATTACTACAGTTACTACTCAACCCAATATGCTCACAGGTGATACATAAAACACTGGACATAGTTTATCACCTTACAATGTTGTAGCTACCATCTTGTCACATCATAATGAATGACCTGTGTCAGGTCATATTTTCAAGGGTTGACATGGTAACACAATAAAACAAACGTATTGAAGAATGCTGTGCAAAGTGTGGACACACAACTTATAACCAGTCACAAACACTATTTCAGTAGACAGTTCAGCAGAATAAAAATAACATATCAACTAAATAAAACAGCCCACCAGAATACTGATGGCCCACTTAAATAAAGATAAACCACCAAAATATACATCCCAACAGAACAAAGATAGCCCACCAGAATAAAGATAACCCACCAACATATTAAGTCCACTAGAATAAGGTAGCCCACCAGAATTTAGACAACCCACTGGATCTCGCATCAAGTCGGTTTTCAACATTAGCTAACATATGTATAACCATATGGACAACAGTGAAACTTTACTTAGCCATCGAGATTCTACATATTCACTTAATGTGTAAATTAAACAGACACTGTACAATGTCATCCATTCTGTGATAAATGACTCCTATATGCAAAGTAACACTTTTAAGAAACTGCAAGACAATTGCATGTTTATACAGATGTATGTTTTAACCGTGCATGTCCTATAAGACATTTGAGTCAAGCAGCAGCATGATGAGAACAACATCTCTCTGCTTGCCAGTATCAGCAGTACTTCAAACAATGTCCCTCACAACTGCTGTTAGCAATATCACTTTGGTTGTATTATTCAAACCATATATCATCTCATGGCCAGTTAAACACAGTGCCCAAAAAAATATTTACATAATTTTATTATAAATATTATATGTACAAGCAAGTGTTTTCATATTTTTAGTACATGTCTGGTCTGTGACATGAGTCATTTACAAGTATACACCTCATACAAATGTCTCTGACAACAGAACCATTAGTGCAAAGCAGTAATTTGTAATGGGAACCTACTGCATGGGAAAATTAAACATCAAAGGCCATTGCGGTTAACTCTGATTGCCTTGGCATTACTGCCAATCAATTTTTATTTTGAAACTGGATGTTCTGTTTATAGTTTGAATGAGTTGCAGGCAGAATCTTTCAAATTGCTAATTTTTTTCTGAGCTTAATAAAGTAACTACACACAAATACTGGGTAATCAGGCAGTAAACCTTCAACATGCATGTTGTAGTCATAAGAATAAAATAGTAAATGAAAACACCCTAGGAGTTGGTAACCCCACTAATATTAGGATAGTCACATTTTAATGTATGGTTTTAGAATGAAGCCCATTACACAAAAATATAATGGGACAATATATATATATATATATATATATATACATATATATATACATATACATATACATATACATATACATATACATATACATATACATATACATATACATATACATATACATATACATATACATATACATATACATATACATATATATATATATATATTATGCATTCAGACTTCAACGTTACTCACCATATATATATATATATATATATATATATATATATATATATATATATATATATATATGAGTTTTCGGATATATGAAAATGCACAGATTTCACCCACTGCGAATTGTGCAGATTCACTCAGCATTCAGTAAAACTATTATCATTATTCAGTTGTTACTCAGTTAAATATTTTTTTGCTCACCGCTATCAGCATTACAAGATACAGTTATAGTGTCAGTGCATGTGTGATTTATACCTTTCAAAAGGGTACTACTACCAGCGTCAATGAGTGAGGAAGTCACATTGTTGATGACATGTTTTTCTGCAGGAGGATTATGCGAATAAACTACAGGAGACAATTCGCTCTCTCAAGTCTCAGCTGAGCCAATATGGGGTACGTGCCACGCAACTATGTGCTTTCATATTCCAGATACTGTTTATAACATACAATAGTTCGTGCTAAGACTATATCTTAAAGCAAGGGTGCCATCTTCTCTACTCAGAATTAGCCGAGCAATAATTGGTAACGAGAAGAAGTTTGCTGCTAGAACGTGGCAAAGTTAAACATCAAAGTGTATTGCAGTTAAATCTGCTCAGCTCGGTGTTATTGCTAATCAATTTTGTTTTGAAATTAGATGTTTTATTTACAATTTGAACGTGTTGCAGGCGGAATCTTTCAAATTGCAAACATTGTTCTGAGGTTATAAATTATCCAAACACAAATTGGCAGACAGTAAACCTTCAACACGCATGTTGTAGTCACAAGAACGTAATATTAAATGAATCATCAATTACAACCTGGAAGCTGGCACCATTGCTTTGATAACATTACTGTATTGTATTTACTATATTTCTGTGTGAAAGTGTCGCTTAACAGTAAGATTGCTTTGTTTAAATGTAATGAAATGTAGTGGAATATATATTAAATATACTAAAATGTTAGTGTTACTGTTCCTTTAGGAGCTGTCTGCATCCGGCAATGAAGAAAGTCGTCACGTTCTGTTTGTTGACGATATTGAAAGAAGAGCTCTAAAGAAACTGAAAGTGGAACTAAAGGTATGTGACAATGTGAAAGAAATTATGGATTGCCTGTGCTACAGTTTCTGACAAATTTAAAACATTTCATTTTATCGATACAATCTATATAGAAATGTTTTCCTTTGCTGAAGACACTAAGCATAAAAGTAAAGTAAGAGTTTTAACCTTACTTTAAATGTTTAACTTGGCAATGTAGCAGTTAAGCTAAGTGCTTGCAGACATATTTTTAAAACACCTGAGATAAAACTCAAGTAATAAAAAAGGACTTTTTGCAGTAAATTTCCGCACTTTTGTGCATTCATGTGATGTCAAAACTGATCTTTGCATTACATATAGTGAAACCTGTCAACACCAGGATGTGCCAAAAGGATACTTCATAATGTGTCACAGTAATAATGTCCCAGGGATATCGCAGCAGCAATATCACTGTTTTGAAAACGTTCGTTGAATGTGAGTTCTATAATAATAATAATAATAATGTTTATTTTGCATAGTGCCATATCCAGAGAATTCATAGCACTTAACATAGACACATACAGGAAAATACGACAAATTAAACAATATAAATACATAAATTAATGTTGTTAGTTTAAAAGTTAAAATAATAAATTATAATGTAAAATAGAGATATAAAAGAAGTTCAATTAATTAATTGCGACAAACAAATGAATAAATTACAGCAAAATGCTCTAAGTCACCCTCCAGTGAAACCGGTGACTGCTCTCTGGGTCTCTAAGTCACCCTCCAGTGAGACCGGTGACTGTTCTCTGGGTCTCTAAGTCACCCTCCAGTGAGACCAGTGACTGCTCTCTGGGTCTCTAAGTCACCCTCCAGTGAGACCAGTGACTGCTCTCTGGGTCTCTAAGTCACCCTCCAGTGAGACCTGTGACTGTTCTCTGGGTCTCTAAGTCACCCTCCAGTAAGACCAATGACTCTTCTCTGGGTCTCTAAGTCACCCTCCAGTGAGACCAGTGACTGTTCCCTGGGTCTCTATGTCACCCTCCAGTGAGACCAATGACTCTTCTCTGGGTCTCTAAGTCACCCTCCAGTGAGACCAGTGACTGTTCTCTGGGTCTCTATGTCACCCTCCAGTGAGACCATGGACCGTGTGTTGTAGGACCGCCGGGCTGAGTTGGAAGCCCTTGACCTGGCTGTGGGACGGCAGAAGTCTCAGCTCCACCACATGAGGGAGGTGGAGAGGGACTTACTGGGGAAGAGGGAGGACGCAGCCAGGGAATTCAAGGAGCTGGGGAGGAGCAACACGAAGACATGGCCACAGAGAAGGAGGTGGGTTGGAGAAGGAGGTGGGAGGGAAGGAGAGGAAGGTGGGAGGGAAGGAGAGGGAGGTGGGAGGGAAGGAGAGGGAGGTGGGAGGGAAGGAGAGGGAGGTGGGAGGGAAGGAGAGGGAGGTGGGAGGGAAGGAGAGGGAGGTGGGAGGGAAGGAGAGGGAGGTGGGAGGGAAGGAGAGGGAAGGAGAGGGAGGT
>OZ024865.1:9728023-9738023 GCA_964017155.1 Oasisia sp. SBJ-2009 | reverse complement strand
TTCGAAAGATTCCACCTGCATCATGTTCAAATGTTAAACTAAACCTCAAGTTTCAAAACAAATTGCCAATATTGCTGAGGTGAACAGACTTAGCCGCAATAGCCTTTGATGTTTAACTTTCCCACGTTCTAGACAGTAGACTTCCCATTACAAATTACTGTTTGGCCAATTCTGGGCAGAGGACCCTTTAGCCAAGCCCAGTGGGAAACTAGCTGATCTTGTTGCAGATTGTCGGATATGGAAGCGTAAATTTCCCGAGCAGAGAATGAGCGCAGAGAGAAACTATCTCTAGCACAGGAGAGTGACGACATCTTGTCAACGAAATGACTTGAGCTGACCTTATTAACTCAGCAGGTAGGAGTACTTGTGTCACATGACATACCAAATAAGATCAAATGTGACCATGGATAATACTGTTGTCAATTAGGTTGGCCTCAAGTTGGATTAATTGATATGTTAATAATTTCAGCATGTCCGGTTTAAAAAAATCATCTTTATAACAATTGTTAAAAGAATCATTAGATGATAGGTTATCCTGTCATATTAGGGCACATGGGGGCTAGAATATCAGATAATCATTCTACTGCTCTTGTACAATTTTGTGTAATCCACATTGCCTGAATTCACTTAGTTGTATGAAAGAATACCTGGCTATAGACATTGGCAATTGTGAATGGTCAATCTTTTTGCACTAATTTTAGAATGGCTGAATACTTAGGAAGACCAAGACTGTGCAGATGAATGTTCTGTCAGGAAAGCACAGAGCAGTATTACAAACTGGTTACCACACTCTATAAGAACCTACCTTTGCTTTTCACCTGCGCAATAACTAAAAGTCAGGAGGAACTGGAGCAGCTCCACAGAGAGCTGCGGCAGAGCAAGTCGGAGCTCCAGTTGCTCCAGGAATCAACGGAGAAACGGCGGCGACAACTCGACTCTCTTGATACGCAGCTTGAGCAGGAAATAGCAAGTCGCAGGCTCGAAATTAAGGTATGACATCTTCTTAGAGGTATTTCATAATTTTATCTCAATTTTTAATATTAGAACATAATAAAAAGTGTAGACATCTTATATTCTTCTTCTTCTTCTTCCATTAATGGCCAACGGTCAACTTGCTGACCATTATTGGCATTGGTTTTTTTGAGTTGTCCTTCTCTAGAATTAGTGAATCCACTACAGGTTACACATTTATTTACCCCCTGTGTGGGATCTTCTACTTCCCCTGGCATAGACACCAGTTAGAAGGGACCACCGACTTTTAGTGTCTCTTCCGAAAGACACAGGCAAATGTGGGGTGAACAAAATTGCCTAAGTTTTTAAACGGCGGTAGGTGGGATTGAACCACCGTCCCCTCGATTGACAGTCCGGCGCTCTACCACGCAACCACCGCTGACCACTGTTGTGTTGATATCTCCTTCTGTGTTCTTCAGGTGGTCGAAGACAAACTGACCGATTTGAAGACAAAAAGGAAACTGAAACAGCAGGATCTTAGCTGGGTGAGTGGTCATCTATATATCACTGACCAGTCATTTATGCTAAGTTTGATGCATTTTATATCAATGTTTGGTTGAAAGCATTAATAGAAAGTAACATTGAAGTGAACATGCTTATCAAGCTGATGTCTAGAACAATCCCATGGTGCAGTGCAAGAAGACGTATTTGCACTTTTTATGGTAACCTCTAATGTTTGAATTGGTTTTTACCATGACTAATGTTAGTGTTAGAAGTAATGTCAAAATGTTGTTAATAAATGTACGTAAAGTTTGTGAGTTGGTACTGCATTGTTTAATTTGTTTTACATTAAAATAGTCTACAAAATTATGTTATACATGTGTAGGTAGTCCTGTGTGCATGGCTCTGCATGCATACATGCGTTTATTCTGCAATAAACCATGTTTAAAATTTGGTTTACAGCGTGAACTTTGTATGGTCGGAATATTAAAACTGAGAATGCTTTCTCAGGTTAACTAAATATATTTCTGCAGGCTATGTATTATAAAAATGTTTATTCTTATATTAAAAATATTTAACGAGTAGACGAGAAATAGAGAGATTCATTTTAAAATATTGCTCTTGTGGAGGAGTAAGTGGAGCAGTAACTGGAGAAATAAGTGGAGCAATAAGTGGAGCAGTAATTGGAGCAGTAAGTGGAGCAGTAACTGGAGAAGTAAGTGGAGCAGTAACTGGAGCAGTAAGTGGAGCAGTAATTGGATCAGTAAGTGGAGCAGTAAGTGGAGCAGTAAGTGGAGCAGTAAGTGGAGCAGTAAGTGGAACAGTAAGTGGAGCAGTAATTGTATCAGTAAGTGGAGCAGTAAGTGGAGCAGTAAGTGGAGCAGTAAGTGGAGCAGTAAGTGGAACAGTAAGTGGAGCAGTAATTGGATCAGTAAGTGGAGCAGTAAGTGGAGCAGTAAGTGGAACAGTAAGTGGAGCAGTAAGTGAAGCAGTAAGTGGAACAGTAAGTGGAGCAGTAAGTGAAGCAGTAAGTGGAGCAGTAAGTGGAGCAGTAAGTGGAACAGTAAGTGGAGCAGTAAGTGGAGTAGTAAGTGGAACAGTAAGTGGAGCAGTAATTGGAGCATTTCACTGAGAACACACGAGGAAAACAATCACATACAGACCAAACGTTGTTGTGTTTCACGACAGGATGATAGCGAGCTGCAGGGTGACACGAGCGACATCCAGGAGTTGACGACAGAACTGGAGCATCTGAAGCGACAAGTGGAGCAGGCTAGAGCCAAGTTGGTGGAGCTTGAAGCCGAGAGGACGACAGCTGAGACGGCTGTTGCGAAACTGAAGCGAGAGAAGGTTCAGCTGGATGAGACCCACCGAGGTCTGCACAGTCAGGTCCACCAACTGAAAAGGTGATGTCTTGTGACTTCAGCAGGGCCCGTACGGGGCCTTGAAAGTCTTGAAAAGGCTTGAATTTGATTGGACCAAATTCAAGGCCTTGAAATCGTTGAATTTTATAAAGTAGTCTTGAAAAGTCTTGAATTTAATTGTGGTCAATAAATAATTTGTTTGACTCAATTGTCATGACAAACTAACAGATGTAGGCCAGTGGCAGTCGGGCGGAAGGGAAAGCAACACACAAAAATAACTTGCTGTTCTTAGTCGAGTAAGGTGAGGCGAGGGTGATCTCCCTGGCATGCGAGGGTGATCTCCCCGGCATGCGAGGGTGATCTCCCCAATATGCGAGGGTGATCTCCCCGGCATGCGAGGGTGATCTCACCGACATGCGAGGGTGATCCCCCCGGCATGCGAGGGTGATCTCCCCAATATGCGAGGGTGATCTCCCCGGCATACGAGGGTGATCCCCGCAATATGCGAGGGTGATCTCCCCGGCATACGAGGGTGATCTCCCTGGCATGCGAAGGTGATCTCCCTGGTATGCGAGGGTGATCTCCCCATCATGCGAGGGTGCTCTCGTCGGCATGTGAGGTTGATCTCCCTGGCATGAGAGGCTGATCTCCCTGGCATGCGAAGGTGATCTCCCTGGCATGAGAGGCTGATCTCCCTGGCATGAGAGGCTGATCTCCCTGGCATGTAAGGCTGATATCCCCGGGATGCGAAGCTGATCTCCCTGGCATGCGAGGGTGATCTCCCCGGCATGCGAAGGTGATCTCCCCGGCATGCGAGGCTGATCTCCCTGGCATGAGAGGCTGATCTCCCCGGCATGTGAGGCTGATCTCCCCGGCATGCGAGGCTGATCTCCCCGGCATGCGAGGCTGATCTCCCCGGCATGCGAGGCTGATCTCCCTGGCATGCAAGGGTGATCTCCCTGGCATGCGAAGGTGATCTCCCTGGTATGCGAGTGTGATCTCCCTGGTATGCGAGTGTGATCTCCCCAACATGCGAGGGTGATCTCCCCGGCATGCGAAGCTGATCTCCCTGGCATGCGAGGCTGATCTCCCCGGCATGCAAGGGTGATCTCCCCGGAATGCGAGGCTGATCTCCCCGGCATGCGAGGGTGATCTCCCTGGCATGCGAAGGTGATCTCCCCGGCATGCAAGGGTGATCTCCCCGGCATGCGAGGCTGATCTCAGTCATATTAACACTTACTGTGAAACTTCAAATTGAGATGATTCAGTCAACTTGAACATACTGATCAATTTAAACCACATCTCTTAACCCTTTTCTTCTGTGGTTGCAGAACGGAGCAGCAGATTGAGGAGAGAGTGAAGAGCAGAAGGTTAAAGCTGGAGCGTCTGGACAGAGAGCTGCGGCAGATCGAGGCTGCCCTGGATGAGGGGAGGGACAGGAAGGGGGCTGTGGATAGGGACCTGACCACACTCAGGGCCAGTGTACACGGTGAGACACCTTCACTGATATTGTAACACTAAATGTATGTGCATTGCTTAAGAATTTATTTTTAATGTCATACACGTTTTAATCAGTGTTTATGTTTTAGATTAATTTATATATATATATATATATATACATATATATATAAATCTATATATATATATATATCTAAACCTATATATCTAAATCTATATATATATAAATCTATATATATAAATTTACATACAGAGTTTTAGTAAAGGTTTTAATTTCAGATTAATTTATATAATTTACATACCAAGTTTTAGTACTATACATCTTAAAAACAGTGTATAATTTATTTTTAATTTATTTATATAATTTACATACAAAGGTTTACTAGTGCATCTTAAAACCAAAAAGTAATATGATTTATATTAATTTATATAATTTATATTACTATTTATTAATATACATTTAGTATATCTCTTGTGCAGCGCATTGATCCGCCTTGCGGGAATTAGCGCTATATAAAAAACTATAATTATTTTGTGAGATACCTTCACTGATATTGTAAAACTAAATGTATGTGAGATATCTTCACTGATATTGTGAAACTAAATGTATGTGATATAATATATCACATACATTTAGTTTCACAATATCAGTGAAGATATTTCATTGTCACTTAATTATACAATATCAGTGAAGGTATCTCACATACATTTAGTTTTACAATATCAGTGAAGATATCTCACATACATTTAGTTTCACGATATCGGAGAATATAATATATTCTCCGATATCGTGAAACTAAATGTATGTGAGATATCTTCACTGATATTGTAAAACTAAATGTATGTGAGATACCTTCACTGATATTGTATAATTAAATGTATGTGAGATACCTTCACTGATATTGTAAAACTAAATGTATGTGAGATATCTTCACTGATATCGTGAAACACTTGGAGATGAGATATCTTCACTGATATTGTAAAACAAATTGGAGGTGAGATATCTTCACTGGTAGTGTAAAACAAAGTGCATGTGAGATATTGTCACTAAAACTAAGTGTAGGTGACATATATTGTCACTGATATTGTAAAAATAATTAATTTAAGTGAGATCCATCATTATTATTGAATATTAGTAGCTATGCACTGTATTATTTTTATATTGTAATCTGCAAATTGGTGCATAATATACATACAGTGTATTATTTTATATATTTTGCTACATATGTGATTGTTATTATAGACATGTCATATTGACAGTTTGTAACATATTTCAGCCCGAATATTTCCAAACAGACTCGTGAGTTTTTGTTGTGAAACATTTCAGAGCACACTGGTGAGCTGGAGGAGCTCCACTCTAGTCGACAGGCAGCTGAGAGCCAAGTGGAGCTACTGGAGCAGGTAAGTCGACTCCAGCAATGAGATGCTCTTGACACATCATAAGATATTGACAGCAACTAATTCGTCTTTGCACCAATTCAGCTGTGTTCGTCTCAACTCTAACAATGTTACTAAATCTATCTTAGCAATGTCTCATCAGTTCATTTTCATTAGCTTAATTAATTGTTCTACCAGAAAATAATTTAATTGACTGTCAAAAGTGGATTTTTTGCATTAAAACACAATACAATTATGCATACGTTTCTGTGCTGGTGTTGATGACTATTAATTTTTTTTTTTAAATGGGTTGAAGGCGAAATGTTGGCAAACTATTGGCCTTTAGCTATTTACCAGATGTAAGGAGGAAAAGAAGTTGTCTGACCATACAAAAAACAAACCTGCACGTTTTTATCAATTTGTTTCATCACTAATATTTGTTACTAATAACAATTATTATGTCTAATCACTAATATATGTTTAACTACTAATGCATACTATACATTTAGTACTAATGTCACTCATAACTAATACAAACTTTTTTCTGGGAATACTTCATTTCTGATTCCTAATATTAACTTTTTGTTACAACATTTATTTTGTGTCATTACAAAAAAAATGTAGTCTTGCATGATAAACATTTGAAACTATCGTACAGATATTTCTGTAAAATATACGTTTTTATAATGCCAAAATTGTTGGCAAAATATACAGCAGAATGTCTCATAGCTGCACATTTCTGGTGCCCTTTTTTCATGGATCTGGTTGCTAGGTCATGTGGTTGGTTTAGATAATGATGTTGATTCAGTCATTAATTTTTGTGACGCGAACCAACTTCTTTCAGATGTTAACGACAGTTAACTCCAGCTTTTGTCAAGTATCCAGAGAACTTACTGCGAAAGAGTGTGAATTGCGTTATGCTACTGACAATGTTGAACGTGCGAAGGTAGCTTGTCCGTACTAATCCTGTGCATGCCTGCCGTGTCATTTACCACAATCTTTGGCACCCCCTAGTGGCGATAGTAATTCACATTGTCTCCAGTCATTAATCATTTTCAAAGCAGATATTTGTGTTTGTTTTCATCGAGTGTAACAAGGAAGCACATAAGAGCATGGATACATGCCATAATTAAAGATCCCTCTTAAATTTCATCTTTAAACCTATTCCATTTCAGATTAATGGTGAGCTGGGTAATTTGATCAACTAAGTCATTTGACTTTGGTGAAACAATTGGACAAACACCTATTTTTAACTGGGTATTGTATTTGCGAACAATGGTAAAAGTGGAGTGGCTCTATATATATAACAGCATAAAAATATCAACACGCAAGCTATTTGGCCTAACAACAAAGTTTGTTCACTTTGTTCAATGATTTTAGCACTGCTTTGAAACTGGTCTTGTGATTCCGTTGTCAACAAACATAGAATTTATGTTTTGAAAATGATCTGTGGCGATGATCCCTCCTGCCTTGAATGCACCTTGAATGCCGTCTTTCACAACCTGTTTCTGTCTTCACAAGCTGCAGCATACTTCAGTACGTCTTAGTTGACACATTTAGATGTACACTTTCTTTATAACACATCAACATTGTTTACCAAATTATTATATTTAAATACACATTGAATTAACTTCATGTGTACTTGTTTCTGTTCAGCTTATATGTTGTTAATCGCTTTATTCATCCACATTCGTTGGATTTTAATACACACGTATTCCTTGTGCTACCAACACACGCTGATATCATAGCTTTATGCAGAGACCCGTTCACCCGTCATTTGGATGGGTAAAACCTGTTGTGGACGGGTAGAAATATGGGTGGACTGGTGGTCGACGGGTAAAAGAATGAAGTAAAGAGCAAAAAAGGTGTCAGTCGTGGCTTGAAAATAGGTGCCACTTGTCTGTTTTTAGTTTTTTTCAGGTCGTAAAGTAAATCTCAACTAGTGTGTGTGTGTGTGTGTGTGTGTGTGTGAGTGAGTGAGTGAGTGTGTGTGTGTGTGTGTGTGTGTGTGAGTGAGTGAGTGAGTGAGTGAGTGTGTGTGTGTGTGTGTGTGTGGTGTGGGTGTGAGTGAGTGAGTGAGTGAGTGAGAGTGAGTGAGTGAGTGAGTGAGTGTGTGTGTGTGTGAGTGAGTGAGTGAGTGTGTGTGCGTACGAGCGAGCGAGCGTGCGTGCGTGCGTGCGTGCGTGCATGCGTGCGTGTGTGTGCAGATGTTCCTCAAGTGTCCTCACTGACCTGTCCAGTCTGATGAATCAGTTGGAAAGATTCACTCATGACGAGGTTTTGAATTAGATTGTGCAATTCTAATTACTCGCTGAAGTGCCAAGAGTGAACTTTGAACCTGTCTGTCTTCTCCTGGCCCTGGCTCCTGTCTGTCTAGTGGCGTGGACACTGGTCCCCACTCCTCTCTCTGTGTCCCCCTGGTGGCTAGGGAAACCACTCACTCATATCCCACGCTTGTACAAAGGCAGGTGGTGATTAGAGCCTGCAAACACGTCTTATCACTGCAGTGGGTAGTTTACGTAATTGATGCCATGCACATACACACATGTGTGCATGCATGCATGCATACACAGGCACACACTTATGCACACATACACACATACACGCACACACACCACACGCACACACCATAGACACACACACACACACACACACACACACACACACACACACACACACACACACACACACACACACACAAAAACTCATGATAATTATGTATTCTATAATTTATATGTGATTTTGCTCTATTTGCTTGCTTTTATTGGGGCTATTATTTCAATATAGTAATACTGTGTGAAGTGTTACCACATGTCACATGACCTGTGCATCACTGGTGTGTTTCAGATGGAGGCTGAGAGACAACAGAAGACTCAGGAGAACTCTGTTGGACTCGACGAGAAAGTCCAGAATCTTGGTGGGTTAACACAAGGCGCGGGTTCAATTCAATTCACTTGTTTATTTATTAACTTCAGTAATGCAATTAATTTAATTTAAGTCATTAACTTTATACAACAGTTTAATGTGATTACATTTAAATTCATAATCAACTCTCGGTTAGGTGCATATCTAAAATTTATTATTTATGAATATCAGACATTCTGCGTTTATGATATCGAGGTGTTTCCTCTTTTTTCAGTTAGACTCCAGTCACTAGACCATGTAATTGTTAATGGGAGGGAAGTGCGGGGGGGGGGCAATGAGATTGACTGGTTGTTCATCCATTTATCGTCACTTTGGGTTATTTACTGACAGTCTTGTAAAGACGTGTTTGTCTGTTGTGTTCTCAGCGCGAGAGATTGCCAAGAGGGATGCTGAGAAGGATGAATTAATGACAGCCTTGTCAAGGTCATGCGAGGAACTCACCAGTTTACGAACACAGGTTTCCATGATAATGAAACATTGGCTGCTTAGTAACCACATACATTAGTTCAGGTCTCCATGGTAACAAAATGTTGACTGCTTAGTAACCATAGACATTAGTTCAGGTCTCCATGCGTTGAGTGCTTGGTAACCAAATACATTAGTTTAGGTCTCCATGGTAACAAAACGTTGACTGCTTAGTAACCAAATACACATTCAGCTGAAAGCTGACAGTAAGAGTCAGAGTAACTTTATTTCACAATGTAACATGGAAGCTGTTTCTAATGCATTAGAAAAGCGTACTAATGCGAATATGTCCTAGACTTAGCTACAATGTGATATACACTTATTATGGGCAACTATACAACTCAAGAATACAATTTTACTAAAATAAAAAGCAACACTGAGGACAATTTTGGGTGTATATTTTGTTTGACAGGAATATCTTAAATTACATTTTATTTATGGAACAAATTGTTCAAGGATCCAACATTTGGTTGTTTTGTAAGAAATTAACTTACTTTTGAAACAAGGATGTGAAACACAACATTTTGATCAATCAGCTTCACACAGTATGTGCCAAAGTAATTTTTATTTATTAAGAAAACTACATTTGCTAACACAGAATTTACCATGGGTTAAGAAACACTGTGCGTGATGCCATGATACTCATGATGTTGGTGTCACATAACGCCATGATACTCATGGTGTCAGTGTCACATGACACCATGATATTCATGACATTAATGTTACCTGACGCCATGATACTCATGGCGTCAGTGTCACATGATGCCATGATACTCATGTCATCAGTGTCACATGACACCATGATACTCATGTAATCAGTGTCACATGACGCCATGATACTCATGACATCAGTGTCACATGACACCATGATACTCATGGCATCATGACGTCATGATACTCATGGTGTCGTTGTCACACTGGTCCTGCCAGTCTGCCCCTGTTGTCTGTGTAACACGTAA
>OZ024865.1:9708023-9723023 GCA_964017155.1 Oasisia sp. SBJ-2009 | reverse complement strand
TACATTGGCAAATAGCCCAGACACCCTATCACCATGTCACCCTTTTGCCAGGCACCCCATCAGCCTGTCACTCTATTGTCAAGACATCCTATCAGCTTGTCACCCTATTCCCCCAGACACCCTATTGCCTGGACACACTATCTCACTCATCCTATCTCACTCACAACCTAAGCGGGAAACTTGGTGGATGCAGATGTTTGAATTTGGTGGTGTATAAAAGTTGAAAAACAAGCGGAAGTATTGATTGATAAGTATTATTTTTGTGCTAAGGTTATTCATAAGGGTGTACTAGACATATATTGAGTGGCAGTTTTGGTTAAATTTAGTTAGTAAACAGTATTTTTGAACAAATTAGTATACGTGGGTGATAATAGGGTAATCTAGCCTTCGACAAATTGTAAACAAGACTGAGCAAAATCTGTTTATTTGATATCGTATATAAGAGACAAAGCAATAAGCGTAACAACTATATGTGTAAGGTAACACTCTGAATAGGTATCATTGTTATTAAAAATAAACAAGCTTTTTAGTAGGAATCCTTAGTTTGTGCAGACTATTATTTATAGTGGGTGAAATAGGGTAATCTAGCTTTCAACAAGATTGTAAACAAAATTTAGCAAATCTGATAAATTGATATGATATATAACAGATAAAGTGGTAAGCAAAACAGCTGCATACATAGGATAATTCTTTGATTCGGCGCCATTGTTATTAAAAATAAGCAAGTGTTTTAGCAGGAAGCCCTAGTCTGTTTATATAGGTAGTGTCCAAAGTATCCGCTAGGGAACGGTACCAGACAGAATAAAATTATTGTTCATGGTAGCATAGGTAGTAAGTTGTTTATAACACGTAGTGTGCTGCAGTTGCTGTACACAATAAACTAAAGACTAAGTTGGTATAAACTAAGTTGATTTGATCAATCGTATTATGGCACCTTCCAAGCGGCAAGTGAAGGCAAGGAGGCACTTGCTGTGTGATCACTGCCACAGCTTGGTGGATTTTGCCTTATCGGGGTGCGGAAAGTCTTGGTCAGAGACAACGGAGGAAGGGTTTACTTTCCAATGTTTAGGGTGTTGGAAAGTGGACTGTCTGACGGCAGAGCTAGCTAAGCTAACGGATCTTGTGAAGGGGATGGAGAGAGGAGGGAGGATGATAGCAAGGAAAACAAATGGAGAAAGAACAACAGAAAACATGCCATGCATGAAGGAGACAGTGGAGAAAGTGACAGTAGAGAAGGAGGGAGGGACAAGGGGACAGAAGATGATAGAAGTAGATGCGACAGGAGGAAAGACGAAGGGAAGAAAGGAACTGAGAGTAGATATGACCAAACGGAAGTCAATAACAAGGAAGATGTCAGGAAGAAAAGAGACAGGAAAGAAAGGAACAGAGAAAGCGGCAGGGGGGAAAGTCAGCAACCACGGAGATGCAAAACGGAGGAGCTACTCTGAAGCAGTGATCGAGGGTGCATTGAGAACAGAAAGGGTTTTTATGGGCGACTCAATTTTGCGAAAGACGGACAAGACGTTAAACAAAGGAGAAGATGTTGTTGTTTGTCTTCCGGGCGCTCGGATTGAGCATGTGACAGATAGGGTAGAGAACGTATTGGGGCATGGCCAGGGAGGATCTATATTAGTACATGTAGGGACGAACAATGCAGACAGGGAGGGGACAACTAGAATAGTGCAAAGATACAGACAGTTGGTAGGGAAACTGAAGAAGACAAGAGTTGAACAGATCATTCTCTCAGGAATCTTGCCAGTAATCGGAGGAAGGGGAGCAACCTATAGAAACTGTAAGATGATGGCAATCAATGCTCTGGTGGAGCAGATGTGTGAAGGAGAAGGATTTGTAGATTTGTGGGGATACTTTGTTGGGAAGGAAGATATGTACGTGAGAGATGGCCTCCATCTAAGCGGAAAGGGCGCAGCAGTGTTCTCCGAGAACCTGCTTCAATCTATGGACAGAGGAACAGGTTGCAATTTTTTAAACTAGTTTCGCAGGGGGGATACACAGAGAAGCCAAATACTAGAGGCATAGCTAAAGACAGCAAAAAGAAATCAGCAAAAAACAGCCTGGAAAGCCCTACGAAATTTGGTTATAAATGTGTTTGTTTAAATGCAAGGAGCATAGTAAACAAAAGAAATGAACTAAACATTATGGTAGAAGATATTGACCCTCACATAATAGGTATAACTGAATCTTGGGCCACCCCCGATATATCAGATGCCGAATTAGGAATGACAGGATATGTAATGTTTAGGAAAGATAGATTAGGAAGAAGGGGAGGCGGAGTTATTTTATATATTAAAGAATCCATCCAGGCTTACGAAATAAAATTAGAAAAAGAAGCAGAATGTGAAGCTGTCTGGTGTAACATAGTTACAGGAAACTCAACATTAACTGTTGGGTTAGTTTATCGTAGTCCAAACATAAGCATAGAAGAGAATGAAAAAATGCACAACGCTATAAAAGAAGTGAGTAAACGGGACTGTATTATTATGGGGGATTTTCCGGTAGAATGGAAAGAAGCAAACATCATACCATTATTTAAAAAAGGATCAAGAAGCAAGTCAGAGAACTATAGACCAGTGAGTTTAACATCGGTGATTTGTAAACTATTAGAAAGACTAATTAAAGATCACTTGGTTGATTTTCTTGTTAAAAATAAATTGATAAACACATCTCAACATGGGTTTTTAAAAGCGAGGTCATGCTTAACAAATATGTTATGTTTTTGGGAAGATGTCACAAAGTGGGTAGATGAGGGATCACCAGTAGATATAATCTACTTAGATTTTAAAAAAGCCTTTGACAAAATGCCACACCAAAGATTACTACTTAAACTAAAGGCCCATGGCATAGGAAATAGTATGATTAACTGGATAGAAAAATGGCTTATTGATAGAAGACAAAGAGTAGTAGTTGATGGGGAGGTTTCAAATTGGAAATCTGTTTTGAGTGGAGTACCGCAAGGATCAGTATTGGGACCTATTTTATTCTTAATATATATCAATGATTTGGATGATGACATAACAAGCAAGGTGTTGAAGTTTGCGGACGACACAAAAGTGTTTAGGAAAATAAAAAGTGATGCAGATAGACAGCATTTACAAGATGATCTAAATAAGTTGATAGAATGGTCTGAGAAATGGCAAATGCTGTTTAACTTTGGAAAGTGTAAGTGCCTCCACACAGGACATGGGAATGAAAATGCACAATATACAATGGGTGGTACTGTACTAAATACTACTGTAAAGGAAAAGGACTTAGGTTTAACCATTAGTGCTGACATGAAGGTATCAGAGCAGTGTGGAATTGCAGCAGCGAAGGCAAACCAAATTCTTGGATTAATTAGGCGAAATATAGTATACAAAGAAAAAGAACTAATAATACCGCTTTATAAAACAATAGTTAGGCCTCATTTAGAATATTGTATACAAGCATGGAGGCCATATCGCAAGAAGGATATTGATATGCTAGAAAGAGTACAAAGGAGAGCAACAAAAATGATACCAAAACTCAGGAATATTAGTTATGAAATGCGTCTAAAAGAATGCGGTCTAACAACACTAGAAACCAGAAGATTGAGAGGAGATCAGATTGAGGTTTTTAAAATATTGAATGGGTATGAAAATATTGACAGAAATATTTGTTTCACGGTCAAGGAAGAGAGAAGGACTAGAGGACATGGAGTTGCATTAGCAAAGAAGCAGTGTAGACTAGATATTAGAAAATTTTCATTTTCCCAAAGAATAGTAAACGAATGGAACAAATTATCAGCTGATTGTGTAGGTGCTAGAAGTGTTAATATGTTTAAAAATAAAATTGACATATACCTAAGACGGGCAGGGTATACTTAGATAGATAGGTTGGACTCTCGATAAGCCAAACGGCTTCCTTGTCCACCTGCCATCTAGAGTTGATTCTCTAGGTGGCAATCTTGTTAAATCTTGTTAAATCTATCTCACTCTCATCCTATTTCACTCACCCTATCTCACTCTCACCCTATCTCACTCACCCTATCTCACCCACACCCTATCTCACTCTCAACCTATCTGTGAGTCACCCTATCGCCCGTGTGCCCAAGAGGTGATGGAGGGGATGCTGGAGCTGGAGCGATCCCGCATCGAGACGGCCACGGAGCTGGAGCAGCTCCACGACCAGAACGACAACCTGCAGGAGCATCTGAGCGTGCTCAAACACACCCTCGTCGTGGTAACTCTCTCGCATGCATGCACGTGTCGTCACGCTTCGTCACGCTTCGTCACGCTTGTGTTTCTGTCTTTTTCTTAAGATTTGTCACACTTTTAAACGATCATTTCCCAGCGATGAAGAAAAATGTCATCGAAATTTATATTTTATATTTTATTGAAAACGTGGTTTATTCTCCTTGTTAAAATAATAATATTAATAATGGCTTGATGCAAGAAATACTAGAAGCTACCACTATTGCTAAACATTACTTGTTTTATTAAGTGAACACTATATGTTTTCTGTGGCAAGGTTCATGGGGATCTCGTTATCTGTTCAGATCCCAACTGTTGGACCTGGCTGAGATATATTTCTGTTAAATTATAAGATTGTTGTTGTGGTCACTGTCCACTCAAGCGGTCAGTCATCCATTGTCACAATGGCCACTAAGTCAGAACCTCGGGAGTGAATCACTGAGAGTGAAACCTTGAGAGTGAAACATGTTAATGGAATGTTTTTGTGAACTTACAACACGAACCGATCAATGATTCGTGTGTTCTGTTTCAGATCCGGAGTGGCGTCAACACCCCAGTGCCACAGGACGCAACGGCAAAGGGAAACACTAACTACTTTGAAGAACAACAATACCAGCTGAAGGTGACTAGTTCTGTCAACGTCTCAGAGATGTCACTGACACAATGGTGGAACCTTTGTGTACAGACATATGTGAAGTGGTCAACTGGAACATTGGCAACTTTCCTGAAACAACTCAAAACTTATCTATTTCGTTTGTATTAAATGCCTTGATGGCACTGGTTTATATTTCATAGCATTGACTGGTTTTAAATTGTTCTGTTTGAAACTGTATTTTTACACCCTATTTTATTTATTTTATTTACTTATCTTAACATATTTATTATTTATTTTTTTATCTTAACTTACTTAATTATTTATCTTAGTTTATTTATTTGATTTTAGCTTATGTATTTAATTCATTTATATTTTAGATTATTAGTCAACACACCATGTTAATGTGAAGCGCTTTGATTTGGTTGGCATTTAATTACTTAAAAAGTGCTATGTTAACAAACATAATTATTATTATTATCACAAGAGGTGTCAAAACAACCTGTGAGATTGTCTGCATTACTTGGCAATGATTGTTCACGTGTATCAGTGTACAAACATATCTGTGTGACAAACATGTTTGTAACATGTCTATAATGTCTAACACAAGTTTATATGTACCACTTACATGCGTAACCCAAGTGTATCTGTAACACAAGTGTGTCTGTAACACAAGTGTATCTGTAACACAAGTGTGTCTGTAACACAAGTGTGTATTTTAACACAAGTGTGTCTGTAACACAAGCCTGTCTTTTAACACAAGTGTGTATGTAACACAAGTGTGTCTTTTAACACAAGTATGTCTGTAACACAAGTGTGTCTTTTAACACAAGTGTGTCTGTGACACAAGTGTGTATGTAACACAAGTGTGTCTTTTAACACAAGTGTGTCTGTAACACAAGTGTGTCTGTAACAAAAGTGTGTCTGTAACACAAGTGTGTCTGTAACACAAGTGTGTCTTTAACACACACAGGAGTGCATGTAACGGTGTTACATCTGTAACACTGTAACGTGTTTGTTACAGCTTGAGCTTGAGCAGAAGATGAGTCGTCACGCTGAGGTGATGGAGAGTCGGAGACAGGTGTCACATGACAGCATCCAGCAGCTGCAGCGGAAGCTGAATAACCTTGAACAGGTGACCTTCACTTGACCTTCAGTGCTTTATACATCCTTTCCCTTGTTCCGTCCCACAAAGATGGTTTCCTCGTCAGTTATGCCACGTTGGGTGTTATTTTTCTCTATGCTCTCAAATCATTGGGCCAATTGTTTTCATTTAATGTTTCATGGGGCATTATTTGGGGTGGCTGTGTATTTGAGTGTCTTCTTGGTAATTGTTTTTAATGCAAAACTGTTAACGCCATCCCAGTCATTCAGACATTGACATTATAGTAGGTTGTTTTAGTGTTAATCATTAATGGACTACCTGTTTTTTTTTATTTAATGTACTAATACTTTTATTGATCTATTTATTATAATATTTTATTAACGTATTATTTTAGCTCACAGTGTAGTATCCTTTACTTTGCATGACCGTGAAATTCAATGTACAAATAATTTTTTCTATTTATTATATTTATTTTATTAATTTACTCATCGTTTTAATGTACACTTAAAATATACAGTTAATTGTATTTGTCTATTTGTCATATTTATTTTATTAACTTACTACTTTAGCACACAGTCACGTTACAACTGCAGTATAGTGAAACATCACGTTTTAGCAGTAAATACTTGAAGACTTGAAGTTACATTTGCTTTACGCTGACATATGAGAGACAAATGTCTGGTATTTCAACAGCTAGACGACCTGTGTTCATAATCGACACAGTTGTTGCTATATGACATTGTTTCTCGACAGGTTCTGTTCCAAAGTGATTCACATCGACCTACTACGCCATCTAGTGATGTCCTGTTGAACCGCTCCCGAACTCCGACTCCGGCGGGAGAGTTTGATATGCAGGTAAGGGAGTGATGCTGACAGCTTGTTGTGCTGACAAGCTGACAGCTTGTGATGACATCTTAGCATGGTATTCTGGGGCGTAATAGTGCAATGGTGCAAAGGTGGACTCGATTGTAATCTATCTTGCTTTCATCTCGTGTTCAGTTATTTTTACAGAAAAGCAAATCTACAAAGTATTCATTACCACATGCAAGCTTGTGTCTGTGATTTTAATGTGTAGCTTTGATAAAATCAATTGAAAAACTGCTTACTTATTTAATTGCTGCAGAATATTCAATTCAAATATTCTTGCATCACGATGTGATTGTCCTATTTCCTGTTGTTGACTTCCTTATTCTCTCAAAAACCCGGAAGACTTTAGAGCATTAAATCACTGACATATATTAAATAAATTTATTTAGATTACATATTTATATTTGGACACCAAAAAAATTGGATTTAATCAAGGAAGCCACTTTAATCCGTTCATACACTATGAACTAGAAACACGATTTGTGATGTGAAATAATAATATTTATTTTGTATAGTTCCATATCCACAGCAATTTAGTACTTAACATAAAATATAATACGAAATAAGAAAACATGTAACTATATAAATACATAATTTAATGACATTCGTTTATAATAACAAATTATAGTGCAAAATAAATACATAAAAGCAGTTCATTCAGTTATAACACTTAGAAATTAATTAATTAATTAAAACTAAATATTTAATAAATTACAGCAAAAATGTTTCCGTGAATTAAATAAGCATCTTTACAGATGCCTTAGAAGATCAAAGTAAAGTTTTAGAAGTGAAAATAGTTGGCATAGCATTCCAAACTGATGCCATGATGACCTCTTGTCTGATTTGCTACCCTTCTGTGGTCAACAGGACACAGACAGACTGACCAGTGAGGGGGCGTATCCAAGTGAGGGGGCATATCCAAGTGAGGGGAGGGGGCATATCCAAAGCGAGCATACTCACCGAATCGTCACAGCAGTCGGAGGCTGCACTCAGCCGGGAGTGCATCAAACATTGCTGAAAAGGGTCCATCGTCGTGAATCGACAACCAAGTTGGTCATGTGGACGGAAGTAGATGGCATCTCTCACCAAGTTTACTGTTTCAGCAGAAGGGCTGAATCGCATCGGGTAAATTTAAGAACATCGGCCGAATGCCGTATTAATCATGTGAATTACATGTAAATGAAATAGCTTAAAACTAGTTAGTTTTCGTGTTTGTACCTGATACATTATGACCAATATGTTGCCAAGAAGTGCCACTGGTCTATGCAAACTGATGTAAATTACAAGTTTTGATTATGAATTTATTCTGAAAAAAATTGCATAATTCCAGAGGTATATGCCGGGGAGGGGCCATTGAGACTGAGGGTCTGTACTGTGATCTTTTGTAATGGACCTACCGTTTCTTTGAATATTCAAAAGTGAGTCTACAAATGGAACTCTGACCCTCAACCAAAGCTGTGTAGCACCAACAGAATACATTGAATGTAGTATTGTGTATTTCCACTGATAGTATTGTATACTGATAGTATTATATATACTTCCGCTGACAGTATTCTATACTTCCACTGATAGTGTTGCATACTTCCACTTATAGTATTGTATACTTCCACATCATTTTTATTTATATTTTATATTTTACATAACTGTGCATGCGAGACAAACTGTTTTATAGAAGCTCAACTTATTTATCATCAGGATCAGTGCAGCAGTATTTTAGTATACATTTTAATTTCTGACTCTTTAATGTGGTAAAATGTATGAACGACTACCATCTTTATGATGGTATCACTTTTTCATTCACTAGTTTATTATTTATTGCTTAGTTTATTATATGCTTTGTATACGTCGTAAGTTTATGATAAAGCTTGGTACACTGTATACATTATAACTTGCATGCTTTTATAATTGTGATGTTGTTTTGATTTCTTGTAACACAATTGTTATGATCAGTTATATGTAGTAATTTTATTTTAAATGTTAAGGTAACCATTATTTGTTTCAATTTCCGTCCATCTTGCTTCATTGTATAGTATGCACCTACCTACATGTTATTATTATATACAAATATTGCGTGTTCTCATGGCATACATTTTATTAGTTTATATGATGTGAACTTTTACAACAAACTATACATGTCATGAGGATAAGTTTATTTGTTTGTCCATCGGTTGTTGCCACTGTGGCAAATGTCTTGTTAAATAAATTATCAGATATATCGAAGTGCAAGAGTTAGCGGTTATTTCTTTCCTGGTCCAGCTTTACATATGTGTAACTGATATATTAGGGGAGTGGCAGATCTCTCTAACAGATCGATTTTTACACCACCCCCACACACACTTAAATTTTACATAATTAGAAAGCCCTGCATCTCCCCGTTACGATTATTCCTGTCGTAGAGTTGCGAACTGGTGTAGTTTGCATTAATCCAAGGTAACCATCAATCAATCGATTTTAGAAATTGGGCACTTCTGAAAACTTCTTGAACTTCTGCTATTTTATCCTGAATATCAATTTATGTTAACAAATGCAGAATGCTAATGCCTATCTGTGTACAATATGTGTATGTGCCAGGGGTTGAGTAGTGACTAGTAATATAGGTTTTTGTGTAAAAGTACAACATTAATGTGTGTTGAACCCATAAAAACGATTACTTAATAAACATGACCTCCTGTTGCTATGTTCCATTCCCAAGGCAATCTAGATCCCAAAAATAAATGTATGGCTAGAAGAATGAGTGGGCGTAGTGAAGTAAGAATTATACAAATGTCGGTTTTATATAAAGGTGGAAGGGATTTCAGAATGTATGGTCATGGTTTCATTTGTATGGAGTTTTCTTATTTATATGTAACAGAGCAACTAAGAAATTAGATCAGCCGTAACATATTACTATATAGTTTTATATTTATTCTCTAACCTCTCTGCTGTGAACGTTCACATGTTATTTACACAAAAACAATTCCACTCCCTTGGAAAAAAGATTCAAATTTACTGAAACATAATTGTCAAAACATTTCATAAATGGCAAACATTACTTTGTTGATACAGTTCATTAAACGCGTACAACATTGCAACACTGGGATATGGGCCTTACTTACACCTTGACTTCTTAATATCATTACTGCAGTCCTCAACATATTCTAAGCTGATCTCTACAAGAGTTATGATTGTTGTATTTAACTTGATGACTTGGCAGAACTCTGACGTTGTATATTAATCCCTCTTTGTTTGGCAACATTTATCAAGGCGAAGTTCATATTCCTGCTTACACAAACACACACACACACACACACACACACACACACACACACACACACACACACACACACACACACACACACACACACACACTCACTCACTCACTCTCACACACACACACACCACACACCACACACTACACACTACACACCACACACCACACCCACACCCCCACACACCCACACAATCACACCCACACACCGACACAATCACACACACACACACACACACACACACACACACACACACACACACACACACACACACACACATTATAAGTTTGACTACAGGTAATACATTTCTAAGATATCACAAAACCACCTGAAGTGATGAAATGGAATCAATGTGTGTGCACACAACATGTAGTGTTTGCATAAAGAACACCAGCAGGGTATGAACCTACCACACACAACACTGAACCGACATTACCCTAAACTGTACAAGTGAAAAAAAATTGGTTTAGAGAAACATTTAGCAGTGCTTTTGCATTAAAACACAGTATTCTGACTGCAATCAGTCACAACTGTATTATGTCACAACTGTATTATTAGAAAATTAATATACAGGTACATGAACTGACAGGAATACATAATAATTAGTACACGGTCTGTAAAAGCATGCACCAACTCATTTGTATGGACAAGACTGCTAGTTGTGGTTTTGAACTCTTCATATCACGTCATTATAGCTGCCCAACACCTAATTTCAAAGATTGTTTTTGCCAAAAAAAATTACAAAACGAGTATAACTGTTTCCTACAAGCATGAGTTATGATTATTAAACCAGAACATGTAGCATCGTCTGACACTATCCAAAATGTCCTCTAGTTCGTTATCTTCAATAAAATACTCGCTAGGTGTGCGGGCGTGTGTGTGTGTGTGTGTGTGTGTGTGTGTGTGTGTGTGTGTGTGTGTGTGTTTGTGTGTTTGTGTGTGTGTGTGTGTGTGTGTGTGTGTGTGTGTGTGTATGTGTGTGTGTTTGTGTGTGTGTGTCTGTGTGTGTCTGTGTCTGTGTGTCTGTCTGTGTGGTGTGTGGGGTGTGTGTCCGTGTGGTGTGTGTGTGTGTGTGTGTGTGTGTGTGTGTGTGTGTGTGTGTGTAATAATGAATAATGTATGTATAATCCTACATTATATATAATAAAAAGAAAACTATGCAAGTTCAAAGTATGTTCGACATTTTTTTTATGTGTATTTAATAGTTGTTTTGTTGATGCAGGTGTTATGTACACGTATGAAAGGTTGGTAATGTACACGATTATACTGACTGGGTATTTGTATTAACTGTGTTTCTTAATTATTAAGAAACAATATTAATAATAATAATGAATATCTCAAAGAAAAGGTTATTCTAGGTAATATTATACCTGTGTAAACTTATGCAAACTCATTTTTAAAGGTATCTTAACAATGAATGATTGCAGTTATTTATTCATACATTCAATGTACTATTATTAATATACCATAGTTATATTTATTTACTTATTGATGACTAAAGACAATGTAGTTTATTTTGTATAGTAGAAATTATTGTATCTTAAAAATTTACTATCAATAAAATATTGATGATTTTATGCATGGTATTAATTGTTTTACTATTATAATTCCAGCCAAAACAGTTATTTGGATAAGCGCGATATACGAAAAATATAACAATTATTACTATAGAATGAAACAATTATGAAATATATCAACAGATATTAAAATAAATATTTTTTAATACAACATAATATAATTCCAACATATAATTAGGTAAGTCCCCTTGTAGTTACATACAAGGCGACGTATACTTAGGCGTGGACGTTCCACATTTGAAATGTAAGAGAGTTTAAGCATTTTTATATCTTTCAATAATATTTACGTACGTACAACCAATTAACTAAAGCTTACCGTGAGGCTGAGTTGTGTACGATTAAAGCTGTTAAAACATTTATAATATACCTTAAAATAAGTCAATTTGCGAGTATAACTGTTTCCTACAAGAAAAAAACTTTGAAAAACAAAAGAGAGGGAATGAGGAAGTGGGAGACACTGGGTATATAGCCTGTAGTACAATCTAATGTAACTAGTTCGGCCAGGGGTACCTCATCGGTTGCTCCTCATAACGTTCCCTGGCACGGTTGGTCACAATCCTTACTCCCTCACAACTGACCGACTTCCGCCGGAAGTGTTCCTATGGGAGGAAATTACCTGGCCCAAACCCCGGTTCGCCGCACCGGTTGTGACCTCCATAGGATGAGCGTCACTGGTAACCCCTTCCGCCACGTGCGGTCGGAACACTCAGTTGCAGAAGGTAGCCATTTTGTTTGCTTATAAACCCATGCCGAGTCTTAGCTGGTGAAATTGTGGTGTCAACTTGTAAAACACGTAAGCTGATATATCTGACGTTATTTATTTTGTAGCATTACATTACAACTTCGCTTATATGTCATGCTATATCATATGATACATAAAACATGTTAACATGTATAACTATAATTATTAATGTAGACTTAACCAGATTCACGGTTCTATAGCGGAAGTTGGGCAACAATATGGCGTCGCCGACATTTCCTCCTTCATAAAATTAAATAAGGCATTATTTTTAAACGCAGATACATAATACAGTACACTACAGTGAATAATATAACTCGCCTTGATATACGAGAACTCATAATTTAAAATAATAAACACAGGTGGATTAAAACATTATTAGTTATTTTCTTTGATAAATAAATACAATGCTTACCTACGATTTACATCGACGCAAAGCAGCAAGTGGATCCATTCATTACATATAAACTATGTTGCCAAGTAATGTTTTGATTAATGAGAAATGTATTATCTGTGTAATTATATTCACAGTAGAACGATGCTAACAGTTATGCATAATGATGATAATGTTTGTCTTCCGTAATGCCTTGCTGGTTTGACTATGCATGTTAGCGATACAGAATGTCGACACTGCATGTACCACATGGCAACTAATGTAATGTACTACCAACAGTTGCCGTTCTAAAACAACATTACACACATAGCCTACCTTAAAGCAATTGTCTGTAGCAGTCGTGGCTCTCTTTGTGGCGTCTAATTGTATATCCCAATGTCTGATGACTCCCCAAACTGCAACATGTGCAGCTCATTCGAGACCAACTGTCAAACCACATAGAGCGTCAAATGTGTATCGTTTCCTGAATATCATACGATCCGCTGCACCCGACCCTAAACGAACCATCCGTAAACACGTGAAGTTAGTCTTGTACTGAAAACCGTGAGAACTACATTACCACTACAACTGCACTTAAAATTCGACAAATCCATGCTTTCGATCGAACGCTTAAGTCATTTGTTTGTAGCAACTGTCATGTTCAACGCGACAGTCAATTAGTGCGTTCTTGCGCGGGACCAAGAACATACCATTGTCGGAGGCCGCATGTCAGTCTAAGAATGTCCACGGCAGTGAAGCATTGTTAAACTGACAATGAAACAAGACAGGTATTACACACGGGCAAATCAAGTTTGCCTTGAATGGCACAAGTAGCTTCGCTGTTCTTGTCGAATGTGCAAATACCCATGACCGTACCGAATTGCGGTTTAATTAGAATGACGGGAGGGGTGAAAAGGATTGGTTGATGAAAGTATGGAGGAAGAGGGGTGTAGAGGGACAGTGGGAAGGGAAATAGTAGAGGATAAAGAAAGTGAGGGAGTGGGTGAGGGAGACGGCGAGGGGCCGCCAATCAGGGAGGAAGGGAGAAAATGTTGAGTATTTTTAAAAGGAAGTGATGGGGAGATGTAAATCAGAAGAGAGACAGACAAAGAGAGAGAAAAAAACCTCACAAACTTGTTCACTCTGACACATTGTGCATCAGAACGAAAACGGATTGCAGCGCTACTCATTTGTTCATTTCTTTCATCTATTTGCTAAAAATGGACACTGAACGGTTTAAATATTAATAATAATAATAATACAGTTTTTTATATAGCGCTAATTCCCGCATGTCGGATCGTTGCTCTGCACAAGAAATATACTAAATGTATATTAATAAATAGAAATGTAAATTATATAAATTAATATAAATCATTTTCATTTTTTGGTTTTAAGAAGTACTACTAAACCTTTGTATGTAAATTATATAAATTAATTTAAAATAAATTAAACACTGTTTTTAAGATGAATACTACTAAAACTAGGTATATAAATTATATAAATTAATATAAAATTAAAACCTTTACTAAAACTGTGTGCGTATATGTGTGTGTGTGTGTGTGTGTGTGTGTGTGTGTGTGTGTGTGTGTGTGTGTGTGTGTGTGTGTGTGTGTAAATCTATACATTAATCTAAAACATAAACACGGATTAAAACGTGTATGGCACTAAAATGAAATTCTAAAGCATTGTCCGTCATTTCAAAACATTGAATTAATTGAAATCTCTAATAAAAATATATGCCTTTAATTACACTTTCTAAACATACACAAGGTCCCGGATGCACGAATGTTCACAGGTAATTCAATCCACAGTCGAGGTGCTGCTGCGCCAAATCACCAATACACTTCTTTATAATGGTATTCTATATAAGGGATTATATAGATGGGTGATATTAGCACTAACAAACATTATTCTGATGATGTAGTGAGGGGGTAGAGGGAGGGAAGAAAGGATAAAGGAAGGAGAGGGAGAGAGGGGAGGCTGAGGGAGAGATTAACGGGAGAAAAAAAGAGCGTGCTTATATGTGTAAGAGATTGTGTTGTGGGGATATAATGTTGTCATCGTCACATTTCTTTTTTGTATTAATCTGCACCCTCCTTCCGAAGAAGACTTTATATTATCATAGACATTACCGATAATATAAAGTTTCTTATTGATTTTAGAGCAAAAATATAGTATATTATCATCAAACGCGTGCGCAGCGTACACTAACATTATCACGTCACGTAACCTTTTGCATATCACCGGTGTTTCCACACAAAATGGGATCAGTT